>JBBPKT010000280.1:0-25408 GCA_038089395.1 Pulveroboletus frians | reverse complement strand
CACACTTGCGAAGCAAACGCCTGTCAAGTAGGACAAAGGCCCGACCACAACAACTTGAAAGTAATGTTAGTGAAGTAATGACGCCTAGTATAATACCGAGGATACTCACTTTGTTAACCTGGATGGCAGGGCGTCGATAGATCCAACCTCCACTCAAATAATATCGAAACTCAAGTTCTACCGACACCTCCCCCCTCTGGCATGGTGCCTATTATGGTGACCAGCGATGCTAGAGCCATTAGCATAGTTCCCGATCGCACCAAGACACCATTGCCTGACCCAAATCCATCCGGTCGCCCTGTTCGGTCAAGACGTCTACCAGCGCGGTTCAGGGACATACTTCCAGAGCCATCTCTTCCCTCTTTGGTTGCTTCAGACGAACCGCCATCTTGTACTGCGTCATGGATACCTCGTGTCATTCTCCACGTCTTTGATTCCTTTCGCACCTCTTTCAATATATTTGGTATTGCCCGCGATTACCGTCACCGGCCATCATATGATCCTGACGCATTCCTGACCATTGACCAACTCTCGAATAACGCAATCGATCACCCATCCGGCGACTTGTTGAACACAAGCCCCACAGACTCATCGCTTCCTCCAGCACCTCCCTGGCCCTGGGAGAATATGGGCGTCTGGCGAGTTATGACATGGATGATGACTGGTAGCAGGCAGAAGTCCGAGGCTGAGGTCACTCGTCTTGTTGACGAGGTTATCAACTCGGGCGACTTCGATCCCCGCCATTTTGATAATTTCAACGCTCATACTAACATGAAACGGTTCGATCGATCAGAAGGTGTTGCGGATGTGCATACCTCTGTCCTACACCAGGATGGTTGGAGGGAAACCCCGGTAGATATCTCAGTGCCCGCTCGAGAGCAGAATCCGAATGGAAATGGACGAAATTTTACAATTCCGGGGCTATTTCATCGCCCCCTTACCCGTGTCATTCATGCTGTCTTTGCTGGAGCGGTTGCAAAGTCCTTTCACCTGGTCCCATTCCGACGTATCTGGAGATCACCCATCACAGGTCAAGAGAGGCGTATCTACGATGAATTGTACACATCGGACGCATGGATTGATGAATATGATAGGCTCCAGAAACAAAGGCGGAGCGACGGATGCAACCTAGAACGCGTAATCGCTGGGCTGATGTTTTGGTCAGATGCGACCCACCTCGCTCAGTTTGGTAATGCGTCTGCCTGGCCGGTTTATCTGTTCTTCGGGAACCAGTCAAAATACGACCGAGCGCATCCCTGTTCAGGGACATGCCATCCTATTGCATTCATTCCGACTGTTAGTCAACATTCGTTTGTTCTATGTAACTTCTCAAATCTAACTATCTTATTCACGCGATTAGCTTCCAGAGAGCATAACCCAGCTCGTGTCCAGTATCACGAATAAACGGTGCATCAAGGACATCTTGACGCACTGCAAGCGCGAACTCTTTCATGCGGTATGGAAGGTTCTGCTTGATGACGAGTTCATTGAGGCCTACCGGAATGGTATTGTGGTCAAATGTTATGATGGTAGGTACCGTCGGGTATTTCCTCGTATATTCACCTACTCTGCAGATTATCCAGAAAAGTATGGATTTTTACATTTGTGTTCGTATTACTAAACCATTCTAGGGTGCTACTTGCTGCAATTCGTGATAAGGGGATTTGTCCCTGTCCACGATGCCTCGTTCCAAAGACGGAATTCCACCATCTTGGACGACTGTTTGACTCATCGCGTAGGATATCTCGACTGCGTATGTATATGCGGGATAAGGTCTCAGCTGCACGCGCCGCCATCTACAAGCTCGGTTCACCGGTCAAGGGTGCAGTGCCCGAGGCACACCTCAAGGCTATGTCCTTAATACCTACATTCGTAAGTACTCTCTGGACATATATCGGGCCAACTCTACATCTTGTGCACAGAATGCAATTGCTGACACCCTCGGTTCCCTTGGCTGTGATATCTACCGCCTGCTCGTTGTTGATATTTTGCATGAGTTCGAGCTAGGGATCTTCAAGTCGGTTTTCAGGCATCTGCTGAGGATACTTTACGCTATCGATCCTAGCATGATTTCAACTCTAAATGATAGGTGTGTTTTGCCTGTGATCTGTCTAGTAGCTCCTGGAATACTTAGTGTTCAAGGTTTCGTCAGATATCTTCATTTGGGAGGGGTGCGATTCGACGATTCCCCCCAAACGTTGCCGAAGTTCAACAATGTCCTGCTCGACACTTTGAGGACGTCCTTCAGGTATCGTCCACAATTCAATAGATATTATAATTCTAGCTTAATTTGCTATTTCTCGCAGTGTGCAATACCTGTATTCGAGTCATTATTCCCCCGTGAACATGACAAGGTTATACAGGGCCTCCTCTTCCGACTTGCAGAGTGGCATGCGCTCGCCAAACTACGGCTTCACACAGACGAGTCTCTCGAGTGTCTCAGCGGCGTCACCAGATTACTCGGCTCTCAGCTAAGAAGGTTCCAAAACTCCACATGCCACGCTTTCCGTACCATGGAGTTACCCACTGAAACTGCAGCACGCTGGCGGCGCAAGAGCAGGAAATCGGATGCCTCATGCAGTGTCACGCAGTCTGGCCCCCGTTTCAAGTCATTTAACCTTGCTACGTACAAGTTACACGCCCTAGGTGACTATGTATCGACTATCCGTCTTTTCGGAACGACAGATTCATATACAACTCAGATAGTAAGTTGTATAAATCCATCACTATATTTAGCCAGTGCAATACCGAGTTCCAGGGAGAGTTCGCCCATTGTCGCATCAAGCAATTTTACCGATGTACAAACAAGCAGATGCCCATAAGACAGATCGTGAGGCAAGAAAGGAGATATACCCGGGTCCAACGCCAATACGATGCACATCTCAGGCCGGATATCTGCGAGGACTCCATGCAGAGGGATACTGCCCCAGGTGTAGTCCCACTCGAACTGCACCATCGGTTGTCAGATGCACCGGCAAATGCTTTCAACCTCGCCCAGTTTCTTCAAAGTTCCCCAGACGACCCGGCTCTACAGGTGCGTCCTCATTCATCAGTATGTACTGAAGCCAGGTCATTCTAATGTCACCGACTCTAGAACTTCATCCCTAAGCTCAAGGATCACCTTCTGTCACGGCTTATGAACCTTGAGTACGATGGTGACGAGCATGTGTTTTCTAGCAAAGAGCGGGAGTCCATACAATTTGTTAATAACCTCAACAGTGTCCTCTCGCCCAAGCGTTTTCAAATCAATTACACGACCTACGATATGCGCCGCGACCAAGACATATTGTACCCTGGGAAAGGCTCAACTGTAATGTTACTCTCGCGGGAGGAAGGTCCAAATGCCCATCCGTTCTGGTATGCCCAAGTCCTAAGGTCATTCCTTATTGCAGTTGAGTATATGGGCACCAAATGGAGAATGGAGTTGCTGTGGGTTCGTTGGCTTGGAGTCATGCCCGGTCACCGTTGGGGATTCAGGAATGCTCGTCTTCCTAAGATTGGCTTCGTTCCCTCGGACTCAGGCACTGCGTTTGGGTTCATTGACCCATCTTTCGTCCTTCGCGCCTGCCATCTGATCCCAGCTTTTGCTGACGGTCGCACCAACTCCTTACTCCGTCATGGTCCATCAGTTGCTCGGGAGGGTGACGACACCGACGATTGGGCAGCTTACTACGTCAACATGTGAGTTCATTTACTCAGTACTTCGGCTAGCCTGACACCATTCCCAGCTTCGTGGATCGTGATATGTTCACTCGATACACGGGCTTTGGCGTTGGACACCATGCCCAATACCAGGTCTCGACTTCAGCAAACGGCGCTGCTCATGTTTGTAGCACTACAGGGATACGGGATCCCTCCAACGAGAGTGATGAGGAACCTGTCGACGGTATGACTGAAGATCCTCACGGAGTGGCCATAGGCAGAGATCTTGAGGGCGATGGGTGTGACGATGAGGTATCCGAAGATAACGAACTTGATGACACAGACGACAACTTATCAGCAATGGATGATGAAGGCAGTGATGGCACTTCTGTATTCGAGTTCTGACATCTGCGTTGTGAAATAGTACAACCATTTCCGTGTCTACTCGACTTCACGCTTTCCTCTTCGTTGATACAGGACGTAGGTAGGATAGGGCTGGGACCAGCAAAGTCCTTGTAAACTATATATTCAAACCCTGTAAGAACGACGGGATCAACGTTTAGTCTCTACTTTTCAGAGCACCAACGCACCAACGCATTTCTATTTCTATCTGGTTGATCACCTTAAGCCGCAGCAGAAGCAGCGAGGGTAACCAACGAGTACAATTTCAATCTGTGTGAGGCATGCTTGTCATAAGAGGCAACTGAAAGACTCATCGAAGGTAATCTTTGGGGTCCACTGCGGTCACCGTCCGGTGGAACAACTTAAGAGTCGCCAGATGAGAGCTGCTCCCGTGCCTCGGGCACGTTGACCATCGAATCCCAAGGCCATAGTTGGTTCTAACAGCGCGGGGAGAATAACCAATCAAGGCTCCCATGCTAATATCAAAGGTTGGGATGGACGCACGCTACTGCCTTTGCAGAGGACCTTTCTCTGATGAGACCAATATCTGAACATATTGTGAGACCAGAAGCACTGGGGAGGGATCTTGCAATACAAACAGTCGACAGCGCGGGCGGGAAATGGCAGGGTAGCTGTATTGTAAATCCAATTTTCCAGCCCTCTCGGTTGATTGCACAGATCTTGGCTTTTGTTCATAACGGTCTCAGACTTTCGTATTGTGGTCGAGTATCGCGACCTCCTTATCAAGTAGTTATAAGCCATCTGTCCTTACGCAGACCAGACAGACTAACTCCCATGACGGATACATTAGGCAGGCAGATTATGAAGGCTTTATAATACATCCGCCTTCGAATAAATAATTTCCACTGATGAGTCACTTGATAAAATATATTGAGGGCGTTATACCACAGTTCCAGTAGAGTAACAACCTGAATATGTTTTATCCCCGTTTGGCATCCAACCAAAGCGTTAGCACGGTCTTAAGGTCCCAGTGGTGCTATACACGAAACGCACACGCTGCTGTATATAATATCCACCTAGTTGATTAGTATCCAGAAACGTTAGCCGCTCAACAGTCCATCCAGCTGCTGCCGATACTCCTCCATCGTCTTCTCCATCTCCTCCTCCTCCAGCCGATCTTGCGTAGACTCGCGTTCTTCAAGTCAGCAGGCAACCACATGAGAGAACATGCTGGACTTACGGGTAACTCCACCCCGACGGTACCTACCTGTCCGAGCTTGCCGTTGGTAAGCTCGAACAACACCTTGTCTACTTCTGCGTCTGCTTCCTCCTCTATCTCTTCGTCGTCGTCCATCTCCAGCGTGTCCTCGAGCATCTCCTCCATAATACCAGCCTGAGCAGTCAACTGAACGCCTGTCGTGTTGATGCAACAAGTACCGCACCTTTGTCATCTCCATACTCATATCTCGCATAACCCGACTAATTTGCGGAAGTTTGATGAGCGAGTTCGAGAGCTTCATAATCTCGGTGGACTTCTGCAGTGAGCCGGTGACTTTCAACATTGCTAGAAGAGCGTCAGGATAGGAGACCCAGACACCCGCAGATTGCCGCTCACCGAGTTGTTGTGTCAACTGTGTCCCGATGGAACCCAGGCGCGCCTTGCTAACCGATAATCGGTCTTTCTGTTTGTGACATCTTACGACCTCCTTGGCAAGTATGCGCGCAGACTTGACATCTCCTTTGGCCGCGAGTTGCTTTACCGTTGATCGCGCCTTGGAGATGGCCACGTCAAGCTGTGTGGTGAGGGCTTTGAGACGTGTGGGATGCAAATGCAATCCAAAACGCTGACCTGTCTCATCTCTCTATCCAGCTGTCGACTCTCTGCACGTAGTTTACCTTGCCATACCCGTACCTTTTCTTCTGGTGTTGGCCCGTACAGAAACCGGTTGATTGACTGCATGGGCCTATAGTGGGAGTGTAAGATGCCGTATAAGTCAGCTCTGAAAAGGGATGTGAACATATTCGTCAACGCCGGAAACTAACAAATCCGTGATGCTGTTCAGCTTTCCTTGTCGTCTACTACCATTCTCGCATTCCGCACAGCAACGCCTGTCCATGCCAGTGCTGCGGGCGACGACATGAACACAGTAATATTGCATATTTTATACATGCGCAGTATATACCTCCAAACGATGAAGCTCGGCAGGCGCGTACATATGTCAGGTACTCATACCAAAGGTCCTGTCTTGATTTGATTTACAATGTTTTCCCAATAATTCCAATCACCGTCACCGGTCGGTATTGGATTCGGATCAATCGATACTGGCGCGTTGGTGCCAGCACCCACCCAGGTAGTAAGGTCAACACCACCAGGGCCACTCCAGGAGAGTGCAGGCATGCCTATTGGTCCATCGATTGTGCTATCATTGAACGTATTGCACCAATGATCTAGCAATGACTGAGCCACGGATTCATCTTCTCCACTCGGGCTGCTTGTACCCGCAGGTGAGGGGAGCGTGCCGTCCGGACCGGTACCTTGCTGTGAATGTTGAGTAACGGGTGGTGGCATAAAGGGGGAAGTCGGATATGACTGGGGAGATGTAGAATCCGACACCGTCCCTAGGAAGGAAGAAAGTGAAGACTTTTCATGATACGAAGGCGCGGGAGTAGTGGACACCATCGATGTCAGCTGGGAGTCAACTATCGTACGTGAATCTTGATCTGCATTCTGCGCCATGCTCTTCGCAATCTGGAGAGAACGACTCTTCAGGAATTCGATGATTTTGAGCTCCCTACGAGTAGTCTCGTCCATTTCGCGGATTCCCTCGTGATCCTTTAGGAACTCGTCCAAGATAGTGTGCATCGTCTCTGCGTCTTTCCCGTGTGGGTGCAGAACGAGATAAATGCCACTAATCATCGCCGTCTGAAACTCTCGATATGGGTTATGGAGAGACTCATGAGTCTCCTTGGACACTTTTTCGCGAAAATCTTTGCGAACCTCGAAGTCCGTAATGGCAGATTCGAAGCATGCAATCCGTGACCGCAGGTAGCGATCGCTGCTCAGCTTACGGAGCAAGTAAGGCCGATGTAAGCTAATCCTCACGAAGAGAATCTCAGTAGTAAGCAGGAATCGGTGGGCAGGTACGAATCGCATGCTCTCGTCAAGGGAGGTGTCTGGCTTCAGCGCAAAGTGGGGTGGTAGAGCGGACACAAATTTCAGGAGTTCATCATCAAGCGCATGGATGTCGGAGTAGTGAGCAGGGGTGTTAACTTTGTGAAAATGATGAACAATCCGACCGATCAAGGCAGCTAAATGATGGCGAAGGACGACAAATGTCATGATCGTGGGCTTCGCGAGGGAAGGTGGATTGCGAGTTATGGCAGGAGAGAAGTCGTCATCGGTGTTGAGAGGAGGTTGGGTGCACGTATAATCGTCTTGAATCGCATTAGGTCGACCAAGCACAAGCGCATAGGAACGATCAGCATGGTACAGATATGACCTGTAAAAGTGGTCAAACCTCACACAACGGAGTGCAGTTACGAAAGGTTACCAGACACGTCTGCGATTTTCGGCCTGGGCGGGATCCAGTCCCTGAAGAACATCAGATAAAAGGCTTCATCACAAGGGATTGGACTAACCGTTGGCGCATCTCGGTGCAAGCCGAGAGCCTGCGCAGTTCGTACAGCTGCGCCAAGTTGGCTCCAGCATTCCGTAATTCGACGATCAAACGTCAAAAATCGGGCACTCTGCGAAAAGTTAGAACAGTCCTTGCAGAAGCGAACGGCAGGTAGACTTACCAGTAGGCGAGTCAAGACAATATCCAATGAATCAGGCTGAATTGCTGCCGCGATAAGGAGCGACCGTCGTGCTCCTCAGAGCGTCAGCTCGAAAAGTAGACACAAGACGCGGGACATACATGACCAATAATACCTCAGCGAAGTGACTCTCTTCGTACGTAAATCACCGGCAAGGTGTTCCGGCGCAAGCCGTACGGAAATGGCCAGTACAACGAATAGAAGGGGTAAAAAGCGTGCGTCATTCGTATTTGCTCCCACTCCATTCGCACAAAGAGAAGAGTACGCTGCGCGGAAGTCTTTTTCACACATAGGGTACCTTGTCCAATTTCTGCGAGAAAGTTAATCTGGTCCAACTCTGGGGTGAATTGCCCTCACATAGCTTTGAAGTAGTGATCGACGAGCACATCCGAGAATCGCTGGGGAGGGAGCTCTTGGAGCAGCTCCGATATTTTATGTGGAGATACCCCACACTCTTGCACCAAACTCTTCAGGTTATCGACGGCCGACAGTTCAGAATCTTGTCGCACGGATTCAATAAGAGCAGGAGTTGCGAGTGCTTTGTAGTCTGCATTGTGAATGCCATTCTTCGCTATAGGGCTAGCGTTGTGGCCAGTATTTTTGTGAGTAGGGTCCCACTGCTCTTGATGAGAATTGGCAACAACGACATTCGCCAGCTGACGAATACATGTCAGATACGTGACAAAGAAAGGTATAGAAACATTCACTTGTTCCAACACCGAGGCTGGAGCAACACTTCCTGAGGCGCTGTTACCGTACCACCTCCCACCCTGGAAGGTACCTCCACGGGGATCCTGTTCATCGGTAACGGAATGACTGTCTTCATCGGGGCCTTCGGAACTGGCGCGGTTGTGTCTATCGGGAGACACACCGGACGGCGATGCGGCGACATGGAAATACTGGGGCAGTGCAAGCTCGATGATACGTTCGAGCCGTGCTAGTCGTATACTGATATCTTGATCCGTCTTTCCCGGTGTGTATGCTTTACAAAGATCAGGCACCTTTCGAGCAATGCACTAAAGCCTCTGGTCAGTAACGTTGTATCATGGGTGCATACGATATCGTACATGAGAGCAAGGAATCTGGCGATCGCACTGGGAAAATAGGATGAGATGTTGTCTAGCGTAAGGAGATGGTTGTCACCTTTTGCTTGCGCCGATGACATTCTCCACATGAGAAGCTGGGAAGTCGCTGAGAAAATGCTCATATACAAGAAAAGCGAAACATACCTTACTCTACTGCGAGGTTTCTTCGTGTTGGGATTGGACGAGTCGTCGTCGTCGTCCATCTTTCGCCTCTTGAGGGTGGTGTGCTCGGAAGGTGGGCTTGTATGGTTACCCTTAGCCATCTGGCTATGGGCGTCCTCGTGGATCCGTGTCAAGATACTCGCCCATCGGTTGTGGCAATGAATCTCCCCGATCACGTGGTATAACCTTGCTGACTCGGGACTGTGCTGCCACGTGTGCTCACTCCAGCGGCCATGTCTGACGGGCCAGAATGGAAAAAGATAAAACTGTCGCTCGAGAGACCCTACGCAGATGATAGAGGGGTGCGCATTCCAGTCCTACTCGATATTACTCAGGAAGGCGAGCAAATCGTGGAGCCGTAAGGTTCTGGCTATTCAGGGTGTACCAGCTGATCCTGGAATAGGATCGAAAATCCCATCACCGTCCTCGGGGAAAATCTTCGAAGAGTCTTTGTGGAACGAGGCATCGACTTCTTCGAGCGCCAAGATCAGCTCTCCACAGACGATGCGCTCGTCGCACCCCCCCGAGAGAGCTCACCCGTCTCCGACGACGACGAACAGACCTCAAATCACACGAGGCTGACCATGTCACCCGATCAGCTCTTCAAGATGCGAGCAGAGATCTCTCCGCAACTCTCGTAGGCATAATTTATGAGCGCCTGCCTCAGATTGTTCACGCGAGGTCTCAGGATTGCTCTAGGCGAGATGACTCAGGCTAGAGATCTTCTGTGTTTCCTTTTGTCGTCCGCGACACCAAACCAACCTTCCCCCGTACCCTCCTTACCGTCGACCTCCCTAGCTGCTAGCATGGTGTCTAAACCACCGGCCATTAACTCCGTTGATGCGTTCAATGCACAGCTCACCATCGGTGGTAAAGATGAAGCCCTTCGAAAAGCTGCAGATGTATTCAAGCAAGCTGCGTCCAGACTAGAAAGAAGCCGTCTACACAGTGAGAAGTACTGGGTAGATGCACTCAAGATCAGAAGGGCAAACTGGAGTCTTGTCCCTGCCCCGTTGCCTGTTTGGGCACCCTCGGGAAAAGGTGCTGATAGAACATCCAAAGATTTTTTGGTATCTTTCGGTCTGGAGGAATGTGGGTATATCCTTTTTGCTGAGTGGACTCGATTGTGCCTGATACGAGATTTGTAGCCCCGAAACATTTCCGGAGGAAGGCTGTAGCACATCTATCCTCACATGAGACGGAAACAAACACACTCGTGTTTCCTCATCGTCAATCGGTTCGCCTGCGAATTTCATTGGCTATCGTGGATTCGGCTGGCGTAACCTACAATGCTCACAATTCCATCGAAGTTCCCGAACATCCCTCGCTAGAGTCATCTCTTACTGAGGCTCAGAGAGAAACTGTGGACGAAGAGATATTTTCTGTCTTGATCAGGGAGGCGAGCAGCCTCCCTACCTCATCTGCCCGAGTCGCCGAGCGCATAATTATCATAGATGTAGATCACGGGACCGAATTACAGTTTGAGATGGTGCGTCTCAGACAATCATGGGTTACATTGCTTCACGGGGAAACAGGTGAATGTTGAAAACATCCGTGGGGCACAGTGTGGTCCCACAACCCTCTCGGCGACATGCGACCTAATATATGCCATGTTGCGTGCTCTTCTACTGAGCACACATAGTGCTGACAAGTCCAAACGCGTATCGGCTCCCGCTTCTGAACGCCCACTCATTGGGGTTAACGTTCAACCATCTTCCGAGCTTCTTCAACCCGTCATCGACCTGCTGCAGTACCAACAGTTCTGCGTTAAAATCAAGGCACAACTTGACAAAATGGTGTCCGCATTGGCACGTGCTGGAGTGCCATGCACGCTCAAGTTTCACCCTGTTGGAGAGACTGGCCAAAGCCTCCAACGTCGACTGACGGGCGAAAATATCCTGAAGGGCGTTGGGGGTGAAGCCCTCTTACGCCTCGACGAGAGGTAGTTATATCCTTTCATTTGGCGAGCTGACTGACGTCTGCGATCAGGCAGTCACTACGCTTGACCTTCCTGTCGCCATCTTCATTGGTTGCGCATCTTCCGCAAGCGACGTTACCTATTACATCCGTTCCTCAGTTCTGTCAACTCCTCACCGACGAGGTGGAGAAGTGCTTGCTTATCAAGCTCTGCGAGTCTGGTAGCCAGTATAGTGAACGATTTGGAGGAACTTGGTTCGTCGACATGGTTAGCGGTAAAACGATTGGAAGATGGGAAGGGTCCATCATGTTAGTCGGTGGCAACTGCCCAGCACGAATCGTGATATACTGACTTCAAATCGCAGAAACTTCAGCATGTCATTTGCTGAGAATTTTGGCGTATGTTCCTCAGCCTGTCGTATCGGTCGGGGAAGCGGGAATCAAATGATGCATGTAGATACTTATTCCCCCCACCAACCCATCCCACTGGTATCTTGGCAATTGGGAATTTTAGAGAAAATTCTGGCTGTACCATAGTAGAGCCCGGATGGCCCGATGTCATTTTAAAGCATACGAAGGTGAAAGAACAGACAGCGTAATTCAGGTACGAAGGCCCTACTCCTCATCCTCGTCCTCGTCTCCGTCCTCCTCGTCGGCGTCCGCTCCGCCAGATGCTTTGAAGGCGTCAATCTTGGCCTGGATGGCGGCTTTGCGTTGCTCAGCAGTCAGTCTTAGTTTCTTGTATTTGAGTGATTCTGCTTTCCAGTCTTGTGTCTTCTCGGTGGGGTTGAACGTGGGGTCCTCCCGAATAGCGGCATACGCATTGGTGTAAATTTCCTCGATGTCCTCGGATCCAACACCATCTGCAAGATACGAGGCAAACTGTCTCTTGAATCTGTCGAGTGACAAGACACGTGAGATCCTGCATCATTCCAGAAAGTCGATACTTGCCGTTCATCATCTTCCTCTTCTAATGATTGCATGTACTCCGCGACGTGACCGCCAAAGATGTACTTCTTCAGCACTTCGGCATCAAGTTCCTTGCTCTCTGGATCGTATCCGGGGAAGCGCCTTTCGGAGTGGGGGATGAATATACCACCGTCGCTGGCACCCTTCATAGCTCCGAACACTCGATGACCGGTGGAAGTACGCTTCAAGCCAACATCAAGGTAACATTTGAAGGGACGAGGAGCATCTTCGTCATCGAGAGCTTCCGTGAGCTTCAATGTGCCATCGGGTTCCGCGACACCCTCGTATTTATCCGCAAGACCAAGCTTGGTGAGTGCACGGCGAGCGCAAAGTAGACCGGTTGCATAAGCTACAGGCCGTCAGAACAATCATTGTTAACTGTCCCTAAAATCTCACCAGCCGTCCAGTTGGTCAGGCCATGGTTGATGCCGTATCTTGGGAGCTCCTTTGACCGCGCAGCAGTCAAGACGAAGTCACCCTGTAGACGCGCATAGACGATTTGGACGATGATATCTTTGTTGGTGAAACGGACGACTAGGCGGTACTTGGGAGCATTGCTGAAATAAAATGAGATAAATGAACGCGATAATAAACAGATGCATACTATTTGTTCTTGGCCTGCGTGACAAGTCGTTTACGAGCGTAGTCTAGGGAGCAGTCAGATCGCGAGCGAACGATCGATAGGGCAACTAACAGTCGGTTTTGCCCTCTCTGCGACGACGGTATTTAACCTGAAAACGCGAGAAGTAGGCGTCTGACTTGACCTTTTTGACGAACGGCATCTAAAGAGGGCAGATCAGACCATCATCTCACTGAGTGGTGGACCATCCACCAAGAAAGACCCAGAACAGGAGCTGGATGACCGTCACAAGTCTCTCTGACACATGGATGGCCATAACGTAGGCTAGAACACAACACTTACCTTGAAGTAACTCGGGGAACGCCTGAGACAGCGAGCAAACACTACTCTCGTGTACCCAGGATTAGACTTTGTTTGAGCATGTTATTATTACATAATCACCACCCCGCCTCCGATCCCTTGGTGCCCTGCTGTCCTCGTCACTCTCACTAATGGATTCGTCGCAGAACTATTATTCACAACACAACCAACAGCAGTCGGCTTACGATGTCAATCCTTACCACCAGCCTTACAATGGTCCGATGTACCCCATCCCAGGGTCTTCCTCTGCGCACAGTGCGCCAGTTCCGGCGAACGCCTACGAATATGATGTTGGTATCCTTGCGCAACAGAGTGTCTATGTACCGGGCGCCATGATCGATAAACGTGGAGGAGCCGGTGGCAAGCTTGCGAAAGGAGGGAAAAGGACAACCGTCCTGCGGAAGGGAGGAGGCAAGGTGTGGGAGGACCAAACTCTCCTCCAATGGAACCCATGTAAGCTCTGCCCTTGTTTCCGTGTGTCCTTGCCACTGACCGTATTTCAGCCTGGTTTCGCTTATTCGTCGGAGACCTAAGTAATGATGTTTCTGACGATGTTCTTGCAAACGCCTTCAATAAATACCCTTCATTCCAGAAGGCCCGAGTTATCCGAGATAGACTGAGCCAAAAGGTCACATATCACTGCTTTCTCATAGTACAACTGGTTGCTGACGCGCTATGTAAAGGCCAAGTATGGATTCGTTGCATTCTCAGATCCAGAGGATTTCCTGAAGGCATGGAAGGAGATGGATGGTGAGTCCATTCAACCTTTTTCATCGATTTGCACCCGTTCAAGTAGGAAACAGGCAAGTACGTGGGCAATCGTCCGGTCAAGCTAAAAAAGGCGGACGATACTGCCATCAGGCCCGTGGAAATCGGGCACAGGAAAGCGAAACAACTAGAGAGGGATCTGAAGAAGAACCGACACAAGCCATACTGATACCAGCTATTTAAATGTCGGAAGCTACAAGTGGATGTATTATCAGTACGTCGGGCCTCGAGTAACACTCGCCGCATACCATTACAATGGCCCGCTCCTGTATGGAATGTGGATGAGATTGGACCTCTCTGAATAGTTTTGGGCTCACGTTTTGACTTTTGAGATTATTCTGCATACTTGGCACTTGTTAGAAGTAGTAGTGTAATAAGGACCCTCGTGCTAGTTCCACAAATCACCACACCGGGAAGTCGCTTGTGCTTAGGTCACCAACTAATTGCACCAACAACCTGGGAGTAGCGTCACCGGTTATTGCCAGCCAGTATTGACGAATTTGCCACTCACCTTATAAGATGGACATCGACAAATTGTTCAAGGTTCGTGATTTTGGCACATCTGTCTCGTCGAATTTCAGTCGATGCATGAGTTAGGTACCCAAACTGCCTACGGGTTCAAAGCGTAAGCTACCAGATAACCCAACCCCAGAGATGCTTAAAAAAATGAGGGTGGATGAGTCCACCAGTTCATCCGAACCGAACGCACAGGAAGAGTCTTCCGACCATGCTGCATCAAGCTCCAGGCGCGCAATGGTAGAAGACGCGCCCGAAGACGATATTGATACGTCGTTTGCACCCGGTGGGGACGCGGACTACTTTGTCGAAGAGGACGAGGAGGGCCGTTTTTATGGCGGCGGCCTCACAAGCAAGCAAAAAGAAATATTGGGTGTCTTCGAAAGAGCAGAAGGGGAGGGGGTGTCAAACGAAGTGTGTCCCTTGTCTCGCGTTGCGTTCCACGATCATCGTCAACAGACTTTATTTCGTTCCTCCAGCCAGAAGAGGTTACGACCACCAGCATTCGGAGAACACTGCTCCGGCTGGAGCGCGCGGTAAATAAAAATCAAGATCAGCGCTCCAAGTATCCGGACGATCCTTCAAAGTGAGTTTCGTCTACGGTATGCTACGCGAGATTTGATCTTCTTTGACCAGGTTCATCGATTCGGAAGCGGACCTTGATAGTGCGATCAAGTCTCTGTTGCCCCTAGCGCAGTCCCCAGCTCTCGCGTATCCAGAAATAGTTCGCTCCGGGATAGTGCCTCTGTTGGTCGGGTTGCTCAGTCACGAGAATGTTGACATAGTCATTGATGCAGTCGAGGTGTTCCACGAATTGACTGACGAGGATGTTGGCAACGAGGAGGACGAGTATGAGCACGATGGCAACCAACCGGCTCTCAAAATGCTGATCGAAGCCTTGGTGAGTCAGGTTCCCCTCAAGTATTCACTGACAACGTGATTCTTTCAGGTAGACAACTCGGTACCCGAGCTGCTCGTGGACAATCTTCCTCGACTGAAGGAAGAAGAAGAATCCGACAGACAAGGTGTCTTCCACATACTTGGTAAGAATGTTGACATTCAACAAGACCACATATTAAGAGTCCAAGTGTAGGTCTATTCGAGAACGTTCTGGGCTTCAACCCCGACCTATCCGTACAACTTGTTTCTAAAACGAACATATTGAACTGGCTCTTGGGACGTATCCAATCAAAGACCCACGATGAGAATCGTAGTTATGCTGCAGAGCTACTTTCGATTCTCCTTCAAAACAGTACCTCAAATAGACAGGAGCTCGGCAAGAAGGATGGCGTTGAGATTATGCTCAAAGTGCTTTCGGTGAGCGACTGTCGGGTTAAGAATATGTGCAAGTCTCACTTGGCAACCAGCAATTCCGGTCTCGCGAGCCTGTAGACGCGGATGAAACAGAATTCATGGAAAATCTATTTGATGCCCTGTGCTCGGCGTTGGCAGAACCCGAGATCAAGTCACTCTTCTTGGCCAGCGAAGGCGTGGATCTCATGGTGTTGATGATGAAGTTGGTAGTGTGATAGTCGCCTCTTTCACTGGACTGACGGTCATTCAGAGAGAAGCGTGAATCAAAATCTCGGTCGATAAAAACGCTAGACTATGCAATGTCGGGACCAGCGGGTTCTGATTTATGCTCCAATTTCGTTGAAGCTTTGGGGCTCAAGACACTGTTCTCGGCATTGATGGGCAAGGTCCAATCGTGACTCGTAACATTGGTATGTCGCTTACATAGATTATCGCAGACTTCCAAGAAGCAGAAAGTGACAGCGCCAGCTTCGGAGGACATTTCCCATATTCTAGGGATAATCTCTTCCCTACTTTCAAATCTTCCTTCCGACTCCACGGATCGGATGCGCTTGCTAGCTAAATTTGTGGAAAGCGACTATGCGAAGGTGGACAAGCTCCTGGAAACACGAGAAAACACGTTCAGTCGCTTGAGCGCTATCGATGCCGAGATTGCAGCGGAGAAAAAGGTGCATCTAATAACTCGGGCATTGAAAATAATCGATTTAAACGTTCGGTCACATGTCTAGGAGCTGCTCGCTGAAGATGGCATGATTAGTTCTGAAGACGAAGATTTATTCTACCTCCGTCGTCTGGACGGAGGATTGTTCACTCTACAAACCCTGGACTATATCTTGGCTTGGATTGTAATGGAAGACGACGGAGTAAGTTGGTGAACCGCGTCCGAGTTCTTTTCCTGACCCTTTTTTTGTAGATACGCGCTCATGTTATGCAAATGCTAGAGAGGAAAAACTTGTCACTCAAAAGTGTCGTCGAGATATTGACGACGTATCATGACAATATTGATGTGGGAGATTCCGACGAAAGCCAGGATAGTGGTAAAATTCAAGCGGGTATGACCCAGAAGGCGATCCTCCAAAACTTGATTGTTTTCCTCGAGGGGTGTTCATGAAATATCAAGCACGATGATGTCATCGTATTGGTGCGATAAACTATGCATTCTGTCGTATAGCTGGCATGGGCACCAGGGTAGCAGAAGAAAACACCATTTCTAATGTACCCTTTGTTTTCGTCAACTCTTTCTGGAAGTGGATTTCCACATGGATCTTCTTCCGCAGACAGAGGAAGAGTGTATCGATGATGGGGATTGACCCAAGACGGACGTATACGGGTAGCACATTTACATTCTCCGTCATGAGGTATTAACATAGAGATATCGTAGACTATTTCACCGAAGCGGGGATCGGTCACATGCTTGACGAGGAGGCGTAAGACGGGTTCCAACCACACATCTTGACCCGTGAGCGCTATGGAGGACAGCGTCTGAATACTTGAACGACATGATCACTGACTTGCAGACTCTGACGTCACCGCGAAAACGTCCTCTCTGTTCGGCTGGTTACCATAAAGAGAAATATACTATCCATAAATGGCAATTATACCCCTATATAGGCAATCGCCGTGGCCGAAGACTTGTCAGCCCTATATTAGGGTTCCGACGTACTCTATGCGCTTCTCGAATCCCCTTGCAGGGCTCGCAGACCGCCAGAGCAAAACCAAAGACTACCGACCTCAATGCGAAGAGTATGCTGGCCTTTTATCATTTTGATCTAATTTCTCCATGGAGCTACTCTGGGCATTCTCAGCGAGGGTCTCGGTCAAGGAGGGGCTTTTGCTCTGGTGCCAGCGGAAAACAATTCCGTACAAAGAGGCCGATATTCGGGACTTTTCTGTCAGCTGGTCAGATGGACTTGCGCTCGTACCGTACCCATACCCCCCATCCGTACGGTGCGCGGTGTTACCCGTGCTGTACCCTATATGGCAGCAGCCTGCTACCATAACGGCGCGTGTTACAGTGCTAGGCTTCTGCTCCCATAGTTAGCCGGTCACCAGAACTGAACAACATGGACACAACCACTTCTGAAAACCTTGGAAAACCGCCTTTAGCGGACTCGGACACAAAACACGATCAGCTTACAAGCGGTAGCGTTTCACGGCCAACTTCTTCTCATGAGGACTCAGATACTATTCTATCTTATCTACATCATCTCAGTTATGCCCCAGACGATGACCCATTCAGCGACAAACGTCGGCCAATCTTGACCACCAATCTATCGGATGCCCGTCAACAACTCGTAGAGGCTTGTGTTGACTACGTCTTCAATGCACTCCCCACGCACCTCCTCCGTATCGCCGATATGACAATCGTCACGCGGAACGAGATATGGGATGCGGCGCGATCACGCATAGAAATCATACCAGATGATGAACTACGGGATTTGCGATATGAGTACTCGAAAACACTTGGGTGGCATTGGACAGGCTTCCTGGAGCGTAGCTGGAGCGAGGTCAGTCCACTCCTCTGATCGGTGAATGTGGGATGGTATATTGACCATGATTGAAAACTGTTCCTCCTAGGAGTATGCCCGCGACCTCTTCAAATTCGCCATCTTCTCACATCGCTGGGGTGATCGAGAACCCCTGTTTCATGAAATGCCATCTCAAGCCCGTCCGAGGCCCATCCCACCTAGCGGTACGGGCTACGACAAGCTATGCCACCTTTGTGAGAAAGCACAAACAGACTTTGATTGTCAATATGTCTGGTCCGATACGTGTTGCATCAACAAGGAGAGCAGTTCAGAGCTCGAGGAAGCGATCCGCTCCATGTATCGGTGGTACAGCCTCGCCAATATATGCATTGTCCACCTGGCACACTCATCGACCATTGATGACTTTGATCTCGAACCATGGTTCACGAGAGGATGGACTCTCCAAGAACTCTTGGCACCCAAATTCATGCGTTTCTACGGCAAAGACTGGACCCCAATTTCCCCTCAGCTCTCCGAAGGCGGCGACAAGGCCAATACGGCCATCACGAGCGCCATCACTAAAGTAACGGGGATTCCAGTTGTTCACCTTCAACGCTTCCGCCCGTCCTGCGAGCTGATCGCACCGATCATGACATGGTCTGCTACACGCAAAACGACGCGGATCGAGGATAGAGCGTATGCTCTCCTCGGTCTGTTCAACATCAGCATCCCGATTACGTACGGCGAGGGACACAAGGCTTTTTACCACCTAATGATTGCCCTTGCCAACGAATGTATGACGCCCTCGTTTTTTGCCTGGGCTGGCCGTCATTCCGAATTCTCGCATGCCTTGCCCTCCTCCCCAGCATGCTATGCTCGCATAGGCAACGGCGATGGGCTTGGCTCTGACTCCAACTTGCAGCCTGAGGACACAGACATGTCCATGGCCCCGGAGATCGTCGTTGACACTGGTCACCCTGCATACCAACTCACCAAACTTGGTGTTGTGGTCCAACTCCTCGTGTTCAGAGTCCATCGCAAGTTGACGCTGCGTAATGGTTTCCATGTTGGTACTACATGGCACTTCGATCCAGGCGTCCCCCTCGAGCCGTTCATGATCCGGTCTGGCACGGGCGCCGCACTTCCCCCTTTTGTGACGATCGAGGAGGACGACCACGAGTACGCCCTCGGTGTCGTCGACTTTGTGGCTTGTCCCGGAGTACTCGACCACGATTTAGACCACGGACAGCTGACTCGGGGAAGAAAATACTTTGGGATCTTGATGCGGAAATCCAAGTGGGGCTGGCAGAAGCTCAGTACGGATCGCGTCATCGCATTAAGTTGCACCGAGGACATCAAGAGCCCGCTAACGCGCACCCTTTTGCTGCATACCGTTATGGGTTCGGCGTATTGACAACTCCAAGCCGAGCTGATTCCATGCATGCTATGATGCGAGAAACTTATCTGATCGACTTGAATGTGTAGCACTATGCTGTGAAAATTCTGTCGCGTACCTGATGTATGTAGTGCTCTCCCGAGGCAGAGCACTGATAAAGCACTACAGTATATGTATCACTGGCAGCCTAACTTCTTGCCTGGTGCCATTATCATGAATCTGTAGTTGGTGTGAATCATGTCAAGATATGCCCATTCCCATGTGAGTAGCTGCATCTGTGGTGAAACTTATTGCTCACAACCAAGTCCTTGGGCCCAGTTAATGGTGGGGTTGATGTTGAGCAACCATAGCATCTAGGATCACATTTTGAGACACAATTGATAAAGAGCTTATGTTCATCTTTGACATCACAGTACTATGGAGCCACTTTAACCTTGTGCTGTATGAGACCTTCCTCGTTTATGATCCCATCTGCATCGCTCGCAGAAAGCGGTGTCTTGGACCGAACAAGGGGAAGTCACTCAAAGCGTTATCGAGATGTTGATGTTGATGTAGGGAATTCTGACGACAGCCGGAGTGGTAAAATTCAAGCGGGGCAATCCTCCAAAACTGGATTATTTTCCTCGAGTGTTCATGAAATGTCAAGCATGATGGCATTATCGTCATATTGGTGCGACGAACTATGCATTTTGGGGTATGGCTGGTGTGGACACCAGGGTAGCAGAAGAAAACACCATTTCTAATGTACCCTTTGTTTTCATCAATTCTTTTTGGAAGCGGATCTCTGCAAGGATCTTCTTCCGCAGACGGAGGAAGAGTGTATCGATGAGGGGGGATTGACCCAAGACGGGCGCATACATGTCTGGGTAGTAATTTTATTTCTCCGTCATGAGGGTGGATATGCATAGAGGGAACCCACCTATGAGCAACATAGAAATATCGCAAACTATTTCACCGAAGCGGGGATCGGTGACATGCTTGACGAGGAGGCGTAAGACGGGTTCCAGTAAGACGTCGTCTCGACCTGAGAGAGCGCTACGGAGGCCATCCCGGTGAATGAGTTCTTGTATTAGTGAAAAGGTTGTTATGGGAAGAACGTTCTCGGGGGGAATAAGATATTCGGAAACAAAAGACGAATAAGGAAACGTACTTTTCGGAGGACGGCGTCTAGAGCGGCTGAATATTTGAACGACTTGAGCAAACGATCATATTCTCGCAGGCGGGGTGCTCGTCTACTCTCCACTCTGAGCTCATCGACGTCACCACGAAAAGTAGACTCAGGCTTGGCTTTGATGCGGCCTTGGCCTAGAGATGGAAAAGTAGATCCGAGGAAAGTTTCGTAGGTGCCGGTTGTCAGAGCGTCAGCCAAATCTGGACCACTTTGGGATGCTTTGGGCTGCCGTTGACGGACAGAAAGAGTGCCATCTGACATGCCAGCAGCGATGTGTGTCGAGTCTGGCTGTAGGTAAGGTAAATAAGGGTAAAAGTAGAGGAGGGGGGACACATACAGAGATGGCGAGAGAGAGTACAGGGGCAGGATAGCGCATCGTGTGGATGACCTTGTAAGAGGCGATGTCGTACACTTTGACCATCTGATCAAGGCTCCCGGTGAGAAGGCGAGCAACGTTGGCGTCAAAGGCAAGAGAGGTGATCGTCTTTTGGTGGTTGGAGAGGGCATGAATGCAACGACCGCCGGCATTTAGGTCCCACATGCGCACGATGGGGCCAGCGGCGGACAATGCAACGGTGCCGGATGGGAGCATGAGAACCTGTTCGACGGGGGAAGCGGAGGGAGAAGCGGAGCCCATGAGGAGCTCACACTGGCCCGTGCGGGTATCGAAGAGCCTCACGGTCGCGTCATAAGACCCGGTAAGGACGAGATGTGGGTTTGTGGGGGATACCTGGCCGGAGCGAACGTAGTCGGAATGGGCCGCAAAGCATACGATTTCGGACTGGGAGGGGATGTCCCAAAGCTTGACGGTTGTGTCATCGGAACAGGAAAGGACATGGGTTGGAGAGAGCGGGGAAAACTTGGTGACATGGACGGGTTGCTTGTGGGAATCAAAGGTACGGAGGATGGCACGCGAATTGACGTCAAAAACCTGTAAGTAGATTAGAGGGGCAAAGAGGAGCAAAGAGGACAGACCTGCACGAGGCCGGTGTCGTCGCCGGCAACGAGAAGCTTTCCGTCGTGACGGAGGTGGGCACTGCGTGCAACATCCTTGAACCTGGATATGGTCTTTACGACCTTTTGGGTGCGCGGTGCGTAGATCTGTACGCGGGTGGCAGCGGTGACCGCGTACCTGTGTGGTCTCTGCAAGGCAAAATGCACGGCGGTGACGGGGGCATATTCCTTGACGAACACGGGGCGCTTAAACTGGCGCCAATAGCGAGACTCGGGGTTGTGTCGTGTCCCGTGTGGACGAGACGGTCGTTGGACGACGACGGGCTGGTAGTCCATAACAAGATGTGGCAGTGCAAGCGCGGAGGACAGCCCGATGACAGGACCCCCGAGACCGTGTGATCCCCCGAAAGCGAGATAAGAAAGATCCATCGATGCTAACGTCTCTTCATCTCGTTACACCATGTTGCTCTACACCGACGTCGTATCCGGGGACGAGATGTTCTCCGATGCCTTCCCCGTGTGGGTCTACTCTTTTTCTATACAATCACCCTCATTCTCTTCTCAGCAAGGTGGTCGACGACATCGTCTATGAGGTCGACTGTCAAACTATCACAGTCAAGGACGGAGACGTCGACATCGGCATGCTTCACCCCCCGATCCATCCCCCCTCGCTTATCCTCTCGCAGGCGCCAACCCATCCACAGAGGAACAAGACGATGCCCTTGAGGACGGTGTTAAGACTGTCAACAACGTAGTCCATTCGTTCCGCCTTCAGAACACTTCATTCGATAAGAAGACTTATCTTTCCCACATCAAGGTACACTCCTGCCCCTTTCTCTCATCTCTCCATCACTGCCCTTGGACTGCAGGGATATATGAAAGCAGTCAAGGCACATTTGGAGAAGAGTAACCCGGAGAGGGTCAAGTTATTCGAGACTGGCGCTGCCACATATGTTAAAAAGATTGTTGCCAACCTCAAGGACTACGACTTTGTGGGTCCTGTCTCCTTCCTTGCTTCTATTCTGAGTGTCTTTCAGTACATCGGCGAATCAATGGAGGTCGAGGGCATGGTTGGCCTGCTCAACTATCGCGTGAGTGTTCTGTTGCTGATCTCCTCGAACTGATGTTCATCTCACTACCAGGATGATGGCATAACCCGTAAGCCTTTCCTAGCAGGCGTACACTAGTCTCACCTTTTCTTTAGCATACTTCACGTTTTGGAAGGATGGCCTTAAGGAGGTCAAACTTTAGTATCCTTCGCCTATTTTCATGTCTCGTCCTCGGCCACCAATAATCAAAATCATATACATCCAAGATAGAGACAACCGTGTTTTGATTTCCTAATTTACCACCGTCGTACATCATAGTTCGTCGTGGGCATCCTTGGGAGCTTCAAATACGGTTTGAGCATCCACCGGCGACTCTGTAGCCACCTTGGGCTTCAGATCGTTCTTCGCGTGCTCCTCCACAAAAGCTATCAAACTCTCCAGCGCACGGTCACCATCGTAGTCGATGAATTCACGTGAACCCGCGGGCTTGAATTTCAACGTCGGGAAGCCCCCAATACGGAAAGGAACAGATTCTGGCAGGTCATTTTCTTGTGCTTCAAGCTTCGCACTAAGAAAACGTGAGTTTCAATGGAGAAGCCACAGTAATTTCATTTCTCACATCACAATCTGATCCTTCACATTAGCAAAATGATCACCGAGGGAGTCCCAGGTAGGCTTCAAACGCTTGCAGTGACCACACCTTCATAGTCCAACATAAGCTTAATATTGGCCACAGAAAATCGAGTGCGACATACCACGTAGCATAGAACTCGATGAAAACATCCTTGGAGTCATCGAAAATAACTTCCTCAAATTGCTGGCCGACGACAGTGAACACGCTCTCGTCTTGCGTCTCAGGAATGGGCTGGCTTTTCAACTTTGGAAGAAGCTTGCCGTCAATGTAATCGGTAACCATCGCTGAGATAGCCTCAGGCTCGATAGCTTTATCTTGATCGTACGGATACTTGAGTTGTTTCTCAAGATCCTGGAGGACGAAGCTCGGCCATTTGGGCTCAGCGAGGTTGAGAGCCTTGGCATGATCACCGAATTTCGTCGCGTCAATCCAGACAAAGTTGACCTTGTTGCGATACAGAGAGGCGACAGGCTTGAGTGAATCAATGTGACCCTGGCTGCTCTCATCGGCCGGGTCAACAAAGAGGTAAGCCAAGGGCTTTGCGCTCGTCGCGTAGATGGCATATGTATCGCCGTTGACTTCGCCGAGGAGAGGAATGGAAAGCTCTTGAAGCCAGTCTTCGACATCCTTGGCAGTGGTGGATTTGACCGGGTAAGGATATTCCGTCTCGTGCTCATCGAAATCGCGGTATACGACGATAGCAGGAGGCGTCACGCCTGCTGCAGCAATGGCTTCCGGGTCAGTGGACAGACCAAAGAGATAATCTTCACGATGCCTTTGGGCAGCTGCAATGAATTCCGCCGCAGGTTCGTCAGTTTCAGAAGCAAGGTAAGCAATTGCGACGATAGTGTCCGCGTTTTGGAAGTCAGAAAGGTTAGTGGCAGTCACTTGGGAGACTGCGGGTAGCGATTGCCTTGAGCACATTCGTCAGTCCAGCACGGTCGCAAACCAACGACGTATGGTACAAACTTGATCATGTAGCTCACGATGCCGTCCGCCTTGCGGGGCCCGTTGTAATCCGTTGGTTCACCATTGCGGAAAACTTTAAGGGTCCTAGTGATGCAATGCGACGTGGGCACCTCAACTCGTGAACCCCGAGCAAGAGCGACTACGTACGGATACCCTTGTACGCCATGGGTCTGGCAAAGTTCAGCTTCGTCGACACAGTCCACCTTGGCGAGCTTGATGTTGCTCTCTTTTAGCGTCGTGGCTGCCTCCTCGTAGTGCGGGGCCAATGCTTTGCAGTGTCCGCACCTAAATGGATCTGTTTAGGAACTGTGGAAGAGGGCAGACGACTGAACGAACCATGGTGCAAAGAACTCGACCAGGATCAGTGGTTCTGGGTTCACGGTGGACTCGAACGTGTCCTGAGTGACACTAAGGACGTCGGAAGGTTTCTCAGCATCCGCGTCTCCGGCAACGAGAGACGCAAAAGCGACCGCAGAAGCCGCCGAGACAAGCGAAGAGAAACGCATCGTTGAGAGAGGCTGAGAGTGAGGTGAATGCAATAATATGGCTTCGCCTTTTATGGCTCGAAGGATGCATACGTGTCATTTCTCACCCAAGCAAAGGCACCGACAACGAAAATGATTACGATGCTGTAATTTGCTTGTTTTTCCCGACATTCAGCACGCACTGCCTATGTACTCTAGCCCTTTTCTGACAATGTCTCGACCGTGCCAAGTAGGATGTAACAGACAGGAGTGCGTCTGTACCTCTGATTGCGATAGCTTTTACGTGTGCTGTGTCTTCACCCATCACACGTTGGAGAGATCAAAGTCAGAGCCACGCTGACGACCTCCACCGTAAAGCTTCGCCTCCGAGCTAAATCCTCTCGGTGGAGGGAAGTCTGACGTGGGGAATTTATGAGACCCAGCTTCCGGGGGTGGTGAGGGTACTGCAAAGCTGCTATTAGTCATACATGTCCGGAGAGATATAAATAAAAGCGCACTCTTCCGGACTGGGGCTGATCGTCTTGTACCGTTCGCCTGATGGGCTGGCAAGGTCGTAGACGAGCGAGAGGGCCCCTCGGGGCGCGAGGGAGTGGAAACAACGCGTGGCCTCTGGGAGCCCGATGGAGGCGGCACCACCAAACGCATTCGAGCAGGTTGCGATTGGGGTGATGACGGTGCCGGTGAAGATTCAGCCTCGGACAGCGCTCTCACGTGGATCGGGAGAGCAGGTGGTCCATCTGCAATGGGTACTTTGCGGGCTGGAGGTGGAGGTGCTGCTCGAGATGAGGGG
>JBBPKT010000279.1:6503-25439 GCA_038089395.1 Pulveroboletus frians | reverse complement strand
GAGTATTTCCCGGAAGCATTAGATCTGGTCCTGGATTGGGATGCATTTGCAGCAGCAGTTAAGAAGAATTATCCAGAATGCAAAGGCCCACATAGAGGATATGTTATGAATCCCCTTGCATCTAACTATTTCCCTTCACACTTTTTTACCCACATTCCTTCCACCCTCACATTCCTTACATCACATGACCTCTACGATGCTGATAACATGACCAGTCACATGATGAGTCCAGATCCTGATGTCATCTATGACATCATAGCCTCAAGGTTGCCACATGGCAAAACCTAGACTACCCTAGACCCTTTATCTCCATTGGATCTCCATGGCAATCCTGCCACCTCCTAGATCTCCCAGTCTGATCTAATCTCCATTAGTATATATTGGATCTCAATTCCAATCCTCAGATCTCTGATCCTATTTCCTAGAACTATGATCTAGATCTCAGGGCTCACCTCCTTGCAGCCTGACCTCTTTAATCTCCATCCTTCCATTCCCATCATTACGCTTACTGTATCTACAGTCATTACCATGTATAGTAGTGTACAGCTTGGTCTGTGTGCAAACCCAAGCAATATATAAGGCCAGTGGCCTAAAGCCAGGAACCCCAGCTTTAGCCACTTGTTCATTAGGCTCTCCTCTGTGTGCTAAGGGCATCTGCCCTCATCCTCAAGAAGCTCCTTTGGCAGTTCCTGCTCCAGCTAGCCCACAATATGGGCATTCCTTCTTTCTGCCAGGTACCTCTATCATCAGCTTCCTCTTTCTAGGGTTATGGTTTAGTCCAGCTGATGGTCCAGTTTGGTTCTTGGTAAATGTGACAAGCCATTCACAATAGGATATTGGGGTGTATCATCGACAATTCATCAAGATTACCCATTCACTCATGTTCAGCTATTATCTGTCTGAAATAGATCGTGACACATTCTTTATATCTAGGCTTCCACAGGATCTCAAGGCTTGAGTCTGACAGTGCCTGGAGGTCATCAGGATGGATATACATACATCCAGACACCATTTATCCACTATTAGACATCTTGGTGGCAATGACATTCCTCAGGTTGTGCCTACTTCACTACAGCCATATCATCACCTGAAACTGGTTATGCAGCCACCATGGATATTGTGTCTGATTCTGTCAGTATCCATCTCAGTTAGAGATGCCATTATAGATGTCAACCTGGATATATTCAGTCTGGTTAAATCAAAGCATTATCTGGGGTGTCTAGAGGACCCTGAGCAGATAGCATATAGGGAGTATTTGGCAGAGGTATTGCAGACCTTTCAGTGAGATCACATGGTTACAATATCACCACCACCCATCATCTCAGTGCTCAAGCAGGTTACCATGTCATATCTCACTTCCATTCCTTCCTCATCCATTTTTGCTGATGTTTCTCTTTTCACATCAACCACACCAGTCATATCTGGCTTGTCACACCCATCCTTTCCTTTATTATCATCTCCATCCAGGTTGTTGCCCCTATCTCTATCTGAATTGTCATCTGCCATGCCAAACTCTATTTCATCCCCCTCCTCATCTGTTTCTGCTGACATTCTTTCAGCATTATCTTTCATATCAGTTAAATTGGATTCATTGCTCCAATCAGTGTCATCATCTGCCATGTCAGATATGGAATCCATTCCGTTGTTGTCATCATCTCAATCTGGGCTATTACTCCAACTCACATTATTATCCACCATATTGGATCCCTCTCCATCACTCAAATCCACTATGTCAGATATCATCATACTTCCCTCCTTGTCCACACCTACTAATGATTCTCTTTCCTTATCTTTGTCATCAGTTGCATCCAGGCAATTGCCCTTATTCATACCATCATCTGCCCTGTCAGATCAACCTCCATCAATCGGATCTGTCATGCCAGATCTCTCTCCTTCTCTATTGCCTGTGCCTGCTAAGGGTCAAAGGGGAACAAGGGGAATACTAAATATAGTAACTATGAAAGTCCGAGAGGAAGGAATGAAGTCTGAGTACAGAGGTATGAAATCTGGGTTACAAAGTACTGGAGAAGAAGTGAGGGGTTCAGAGGACCAGAGTTTGGAATGGATATTACACAGTGTCTATCTATTTCATCCTGGTTTTCATCATCATCTTGCACATATCACTAAAGAAAAACAATAGACTCTTATACCACAACCCAAAAACAGTCATCCATCATTCTGTCCTCTTCATCTTGTATTCACACTATTTAGATATTCATCTTCAATCACACTTTGAGACCAGTGCATTTTATCCAGTAGTTCATTTCTTCAATCTGGTATCTGCACATTTGGGATCCAAGCAGACATAGACACAGTGAGTTGATTGATGAAGACAAGTTGGGTGGTATCTCACATCTGGTTTCTTATTTTGATTGATCATGCATTCTTACATTTGTTTACTTACTCGTTTTCTCTCCCTTGTTGTTCAGGCCTCACCAGATTGGACTCAGATTGGACACAAAACAAGACACAAACTATCTATAACAACTGTATTGCTCACCACCCACCCATCACTGCCTTGACCACAGCCAGTTCTGCCCTTATTTCCTTGAATACAGCCACCAATTCTTGTGCCTGAGCCACCAACCCTTGCATTTGAGTGACTGATTCTTGGACCTGTCCTTGTGCTTGCAGGAGCTTGTGCTCAAGAAGGGCAAGAGTCTTCAGACTCATCTTCTGCACCTTCAGACTGACTTCACCTATATGTGGGTGCCACTTTGCATTGGTTAGTTCTGGTTTGTTCTTGTTCCTTTCTTTGAGCTCACTATTGGATATTTCAATCACCTATGTTGGGATGCAGTTTCGGCATGGATGGATATCTGGTTCTAGAACACATTCAGCTAGCTGGTATTGATTCCATATGCACTTACCTGGGGCCTTGCCTTTCCCCTTCCAGTCCTTGGACCCACTTGTTTTTGTTACCTTTGTTGCATTCCCTTCTTGTCCACTTGACTTGTCACACTTTGCCTTCAGATCTTGGCATCGCTCACATGTCTGTCTTTCGTGACCCTGGCAGCTGACCTTCACCCTGGCATATCCAGCACATGGTTCATCATGGTTGAGGGACAATCCACCCATAGCCATCTTTTTCTGGACTGGCTTGTTGTCTTCATTCTTGTCTACAATAATCCATGGTCACTGATTTGACTTGTTAGCATTGATACCACAACATGTACTAGTCACTTACCTTGGTTGGCCATGGCAGAATGACAATGACAGGAAGGTGCTTTTTCATGCCCATCTCCACCTGGGAATTGGATTCTTTGGGGTTTTATCCACCTTTGCAGGCATTGTGGTGGGTCTGACTTCTTCTGGAGTCTGTGGCTCTTCCACCCTCTGTTCCTGCTGGTCCAGTTGCTCTTCCTTCCACTGGTCTGTGGTCGCATTTGTCTCCATGATCAGCTTGGCAATGCCATTTTCCAGTCTTGCTTCGATTCTGGATTGGTAGGCTTCACATAGTCACTCGAGCATGTTTGACTGTGAGGCCATCAGTTACAGATTACAAATGCTATGACACAAGCTGTTGGACATACCATTTTCCCACTCCTTAGCCCACATTGTTTTCTCCTCTGCCAGTTTCTCCTTGTCATTTTGAGTCCCTCCAGACCTTCTGAGCTTTTGGGAGGCTAGGGCAGCCTCAGTGCAGCAGATGTGCTTTTCCCACTTGTTGATATTTTTGCTTAAGCAGAGAGTGGATGACTCCTGCTCAACAAAGGTGATAATTTCATCTCTTACTCCTTGCTGGCAGATGCAAACCAGCATTTCATCAAACTCATTGTTGTGGCAGCATTCCACTTCCACCATGAGCTGGGACATTTGGATAAAGAAGTCTTCTATCGAGTTGTTCCCTTGTTTAAGGTTCATGAGCTTTTTGTAGGCTTCTCACCTTGCAGTGGTAGGGCAGAAGTTGGTACCCATCTCAACACAAAACTCCCCCCAGGTTTGTGTGCCAATCTTGTTTTTGAAATAGAGGTTGGCCAAGTGAGTTGCCAGATTGGAGTCCTCTCCTCCCATGAAGCCTAAGGTGATGATGACCTTTTGATGGTCATTGGGTTTGGCTTTGAAACCCAAAAAGTAGTTTTATACCATGGTCTGCCAAGACCAGTACTTCAATTTGTCACCCTTGTATACAAATGGCTTTGGAGCAACTGATTTGCCAATAGGGTTTCCTCAGGTCTTTGGCAAGTTTACCTATGGCTTGATAGGGGATTGACTCAGGCAGTGTGGGAGTGGCTCTGAGTCAGAACTTTCATTGGCTAAAGATTTGGACAGATATGGTAGTAGTCAGGCATGTTGTTTCCCCTTGCCCTTCAGGGTTTGTGCAAGTATTCTTTCACTATGGAACATTTGCGATGTAGGTGGGGACAGTGCCTCCAACACTGGGTGTAAAAGTGGGTCTTCTTTGTAGTTAGGTTTTTGTCTTAGTAGAGGTAGGTGATGGGAGGATATTCCAAGCTGGCTACTCTAGTCATTGGTTTAATGGGAGATAGGGAGGATGAGAAAGTATTGCTAGGCAAGGCAGGAGTGCACTTGCTATTGCAGATGATGAGTACACATAGAATTATATCAGGCTCACTCTAAGAAAGAATGAGAATCAATGAATAAGAATTCAAAGCATGAAAAAATACATGAGTGAGTATGCTACTTATATACCTAACTACTGTTTGTACATGTGATGGTAATGGAACTTCATAGAAGGCAACAGAATGATTATGTAAGGTGATATCATAGATGGAATGTTCTGGAACATTCTGATAAGATAAAATTACAATTAGATAAGATAAGATATGGGTGAGGGAACAAGAAAGTATCAATGGTATGTTAATAAGTTCTTTTGTCCATTATCTTTTTGAATGGGAGGAAGATTAGGTGGTTGGGATGTGTTTTTCAATGGTTTCAGTTATTGCTTGGGTGACTTTGTCTGTGTGTTTCTTGAAAGCTGCATGTGTGATTAGTGGGTGATCTGGTGATATGCATGAGAGCTTAGTTTGTATTGTTGTTTTGAATTGTTTCTAGTCAACATCATGGAAGTTATGTTGCAGGGTGGGTGTTGATTTGGAGAGGTTGAGTTCTATTTCTGAGAGAATTGGTATGTGGTTGGTGGCTGGTCCTCACTGGTCTGGGGCCATGATACATAGATTGAAGTGTTTGGCCATGTGATCAGTGCAAAAGATATTGTTGACTTGTGTCCAGTTCTTGGTATTCAAGGCTTGAAGTGTAGGTATGTCTTTTGGGAGTGGCATGCATAGGGAGTTATCTGCAATAAGATCTATTAGTGGGGTTGTGTGGTTGATATATGTATGTGGGGGTTAGGAGATGGTTGTTTCTTTCACTTTTCTATAATGAGTGGTGCCTGTTGAAGTTGCCAAGGCATATGAGATGGTCATTTTCTTGTGGGATAAGGGCATGTATGTTGTTCTGTAGGTATTGGTGTAGCAGTTGGATCATGTTGTTATTTTTGTTGTCATTATATATGTTGATTAGGGTATAGTTGCTAAAGTCACCACTGAATTGGATAATTACAACATCCCTGGTTGGTATCTGTATCTGTTTTCAGTTGTTAGTATTGATTTGTTTTGAGATGTGTGTTATGTACCACTCTGTGTCTAGTTCCTTTGTTGGTGTAATGGGTGGTTGGGTATACTGTATAATAGAATTCAGGGCAGTTTTGGCTATTCAAGGGGTTGGAGTCAGTATTACAGTGAATGCAGTGTTGCTGGTCTGGGGTTGGGCAAGAGTTTTGATGGTGGTTGCCTCTGCAGATGGCGCATGTTGTGTTCATTATGGTGTATTTATTTGCTATGTGGCCCCAGTTTTGGCATTTTGAGCAGTATGTGAATTCATGCTTGTCTTGGAAGTATTTGTGCCTGTGAAGGAATAGGTCTTTGTGGATTAGTATGTTGGCATGAAGTGGGTCTTTTAGGAGGAACATAGTGTATGTGACTTGTTGATTGTTGTTGTGTTTGTAGGGAGTTGGACCCAATGTCCTTCTTCTATAGCTCCTGGTGGTATTTTGTTTTCACTTTCAATTTGTCTGTGGAGTGAGATGTCAGTTGGGTCTAGGGTGATTGAGAAAAAGGGGGTTATTATAGTATACATATGTATGTATAGGCATTGCTTGATTGTTGCTTGCAGGTTGTTGCTTGCAGGTTTAGTTCATTGAAGATACAGGTTTGATTTTGCCTTGATTTGATCCATTCCACTGCTTGGGGAGTGGTGACTTCCATTAGTAGGGAGCTATTACATAGGAGAGTTATTGACTTGATGTTGATGGATGGGTCATTTTTTTCTTGAATGGCTGTGATTGCTGTGGTGAAATGGTCAGTGATTGTGAGGCTTGTGTCATTTGGAGAAATCATACTGTGTTCTGATTTGGGTTCTATTATTATTAGGTGTGTGCAGATTTCTATGTTCTTGATTGCTGCTTGGATTTTTGCTTTATTGTGATTTGTTCTTTTGGAGATCTTAGGATAGGTGGGTTGTGTAGATGTTTGGGATTGGGCTGGTTGAGTTGGCTGAGCAAGTTTATCCATGAGTGAGACAATGTTGCATTGGGTGTTAGTTAGGGTGTCTGCTAGTTGCAATAGATTGGGATGATCATGTGAAGCTGTTTGGTTGAGTGTTTGTATATTAGTCTAATCACTGCCTTTTCTGCCATTAGGAATGATACTGCTCTAATCGCTTCAATGGCTGGTTGTGGGACTCCAGGGAGTTGGGTGATGTGTAGGAGTGTGAGTGATACAGTGAGTAACAAAACTGACCCAATGTTTGCATTATTTTGATTGTTGAGCTAATATCTATTGGGTCGGTTTTGTTGCTCACTGTAGGTGGGCCAAGGACTATTTCTTGTGATCAGGATGGGATGCAGGCAAGAGCCAAAGTGCTCACTTAGGTGTAGAGTGAAGATACAAGAAGTGGGAAATAGGATTATGTAAGTCAAGTAGGTCTAAGCTAAGGACATGAAGAACTACTCGACAGTTTATACATAAGTAATTGTATAGAAATTGGAAGAAGGAGAAAGAATAAATGGCTGACTGATCATTGAGTTAGCAGGCCAATGGCAAAATAAGAGTGATGAGTAATCATAGAAAGTGAAAGAACATGGGAGAACATAGAAGAATGATTGAACACATAGTGGAAGGAACTACAAGCTTAGTATAACAAGAACTAAGCAAGAAGATGAATAAGTCCAACATAAGAGAAAAAGAATAGACAAAGACAAATCATAACAGTCTTGACCTGATTTAGCATCCATGACATTGTATAGTAGTGCAATTAATTCATTCCTGGTTAAGGAGTGGAGTTGGTTGATAATCTGATTCAAGCTATTGAGATGTTGTTTCAGGTTGGTTAGCTGCTGCTGGGCAGGAGGGGTTTGGGAGATCCAGGGGACATCCTAGGATGTTACACACCACCTTCAGTTCCCCTTCTTTTTCTCATCATGTAACTGGTCACATGACTGGGTCAAGACCATGACATCATATAATGTCATACCTCATGACCTATGCACCTCTTTAATTACTGTCATCTCTGGTGGGAACTCTCTCACAATTGTGTACTTAGTATAATCATGTATAGTAGTTTATCTCACAGACCCTATGGTCTGTGTGCATCCCTCTGTACTATATAAACCCAGGTGTCTCAGCTGGTGTCCCCAGCTTTGACCACCTGTTATCCTCCAGATAATAGTGTGAGCTTGAGCCTGCCTTCTCATCCTTCTCCTCACCAGGCTCATAGTAGTCTGTGAAGCCAAGGCCAGTGGTGCAGTCATTTGTGATTTGTAACACTTGGTCAAAGCTATTTACACTGCCCTCAGAAGAAGTCCCCATCACAAACCCAGATCAAGAAAGAAACAAAGTCCATTGATAATGACTACCAGTGCCTAGGCATAAGGGACATAGCATATCATTTCCACATGACAGAATGGGGCATACCACCTGAACAGGTTGCATACACACTCATCCAGCATATTAAATAAGGATAAAGTTGCTTCCTGCCCAAAGTGCACTAGGGCAGTATCTCTGTGGTTTGAGGTACCTAGATTTGCGGAATACCTGTGATGTCTGTCATCAGTGCACAATATGTGTATGACACTTCTTGTTATCAAGGCTCTACCCCTTAACAGAATCCCCACTGTCCAAAGCAAGTTATTAGAAGAAGACCAATTGTACTGAATCCCTTTCCTGATTTAGCACCCAACCTCACCCCTGCAAGCTAGAAAGGTCACCTATTGGGTGGAACTCATTGCAGCATTCTGTCATATCCATCAATCCAGAACTCTGGACTCAACTCTGGATCCAACTCTGGACTCCTTTCCTGTGACCTCTGGTGTGTTCTCAATGAGTTCACATCCCTGACACTTCAGATACTCTGTATTTAGTATTCCTTGTTCTTAGTATTAAGTTTCATTCCTTGCTTACAGTACATTGCCACTAGCTTTGCTCCAGTTCACCCTCCATCCCTGTGCTCTGCTTAGGAGCATAGCTCTGGTACACTTACCATTCGCACTCTGGATTATTAGTAAGACCTATGTTCTACTTCTGTATATAAGTCTCTGCACTTATAGTTATTATGAATCATGAATGACTAGCACCACTGGCCTTGGCCTTACAGGCTTTTATGAGCCTGGCAAGGAGAAGATGGAGGGATGGGCTCAAGCTCACACTATTGTATGGAAACAACAGGTGGTCAAAGCTGGGGATGCCAGCTGAGACACCTGGGTTTATATAGTACAGAGGGATGCACATGGACCATAGGGTCTGTGGGATAAACTACTATACATGGGTAGACTAATGTACACAATTGTGAGAGAGTTCCTACCAGGGTCGATGGAGATTAAAGGGGCATGCCAGCTATGAGGTATGATGTCATATGATGTCATAGTCTGGACCCAGTCATATGACTAGTCACATGACTAAGAAAAGAAAGGGGCTTGAAGATGGTTTGTAACATTACCCCTCTTTGCTACGACTCAAGTTTCAGATGAGTCATTGCAAACAGAGTACCAGCTTCAGAGCTGTAAATACATAGAGAAAAGGCAATTCATATCAGAGAGGGACAAGTCATGCAGCAGGCGAGGGGCAGATGGATTCAAATAATGGAATGAGTCCACTGAATCGTGCATGTTGTCAAGATTGGAAGCCAGTTCCCATATGTCATCAGTCTCGTCATATCCCTTCCAATGCACCCAATACTCCAATTTCCCACATTTCAAGCAGGAGGCGACAACTGCCTTGATCTCATACTTGGGGTGACCTTCTTCCAAGACCTTGATCACATCTGGGCAAGAGATCAGCTGATCTGGCAGTGGTGATCAGTAAGGTTTCACCTTTGAGATGTTCACTACTGGGTGAATCTTAAACATATTCAGGAGACACAGTTCTACTGTGTTTGGGAGAAGCTGGATGATGTCAAATGGTCCAAGCCATCATTGCATCAACTTATGGGCAGTGTATGGTAACTTCAAGTTATCTGTACTGAGTCACATTTGATTACTGGGTTGATAAACAGGTGCATCCAATCTAGCAGATTCCTGGTTGCACATCATCTGTTCTCAAATATGTTCTAGCGCTTGATGAACTTTGTTGTGTGCTCGTCTGATGTCCTGGTGGAAGCTTCCTACAAACATGTCTGAGGAGCCCTCAAAACCTATCTGGGGGGAGTAGTTTCTTGTAACTGCAAACAGGGCAGAGCCAATCGAAGATGAAAGTAAGTTGTTGTGATGGAATTGTGTGAGCTTGATGAACTCTGGCCATTGGTCCTGTCTCTTGGCCATGTATGCTTGTAGATACTGTTCCATTACTCGATTGATTCACTCTGTTTGCCCATCTGTCTGCAGATGGTATGTAATGGAAAGCTTCTGCTCTATGCCCAATAGTTTACATAATTTGATCATAAATGAGGATATGAATTGGGGGCCCTGATCTGATACTATTGTGCAGGGAATACCATGTTGCGACCATACATGATTATGGAATAGTTTAGCTAAGTCTAAGGAGGAAACGGTTTTGGAGCAAGGTATGTAAATAACTTCTTTGGAAAATCAATCTACGATAACACAAATGGAGTCGATCAACTTCTGGTAACCCAGTTACAAAATCAATAGAGATATCCTCCCAAGGATGGCTAGCCATGGGGAGGGGCTGAATTTTTCCTGCTGGTGCTTTAGACTGTTATACCATATATGCTAACCTAATTATTTTTCATTTTCACTTCACTCGTTCACCAGTCACGTGACCAGATCACATGACATGGCCTAGACCATGACATCATATGACATCATAACACGTGGTCACCTCACTCTTTTAATTACCATCGCTACGCTTCCATATCACAGAACTCTCCCACACCCGTGGGATATCACTTACTATAGGTAGTATACATTCACACCTTATCTGTAGCACAGCTTGGCCTGTGCACGTTCCTCTACAATATATAAAGGGTGCGTCCTCAGCTGGTATCCCCAGCTTTGGCCACTTGTTCCTTGGGTTAAAACCTTGGACAATAAGTGCTCTCCTTCGCTCTCACTTCTCCTGCGAGGTCTTACGGCAGACCTTCAGTTGCTCGGCTTCGGTGTTTGTGCTTCTGCATAACATAGACAAACTCTTTGTGAGGGCACACATGTAGCAGTGGTTTATATACGAGTAAATGTCTTTCCGCATTTGTAGCCAAATAAAGAAGTGATTTATGGTATGGTATGTATGGACCTGTCCATTATGACCCCCCAGGGGATCATCATGGCAGGTTTTAAGTATTTCAGCATGGATGGAGGGTGGAATGTAAATCCAGCCAGTGAAGTCATGGAGATATACCTCCCGTGTGGTATCATATGTGCAGTTAAGCATGTCATTAATGTTTTTTGATTCTTTTTGTATTTTTTGTAACAAAGGAGATTCTAATGTAACATTTTTAATAAATAGTTCTGCGGGTAGTACAGTAACATCCTTGTTAAGGTTTTCAACCACATTGCCATGATCAGGTCAGTGGGAAAGGGGGTCGGCTCGGTTAAGAGAGCCAGGTCAATATATGAATTCAAGATTGAATTCCTAGAGGAGGGCATGCCAGCATGCTTGATGCCCTGAAAGTGTCTGTGGTTTCTTCCAGTACTCCAGGTTTTTATGGTCTGTCCAGATCTCGAACTGTTCTCGTCCGATCAAATAGTGTTGTCATTTTTCAAGAGCATGAATAACCGCCATCAGCTCTTTGTTGTAGATGGGGTAGTTTCATTTGGTGGCATCAAAGAAATGGGATAAGAAGGTGCAAGGGTACCATTGCCCATCTTTGCATTCCTGCCAGAGGATTGCTCTAGTTACAATATCCGATGCATCTGTTTCAATGTGCATCTGTCATGAGCTGTCCAGGTACACAAGTAGGGGTGCTTTTGTAAACTTTTTTTTTAGTGCAAGGAAGGCTGTGTGTTCTATTTCGCCCCACTAGAAGGGGGTGTCCTTTTTCATGAGGTCATTCAGAGGTCATGCTATCTTGGCAAACTGATCAATGAATTTCCTGTAATAGTTACATAAGCCTAGGAAAGCTTGGACCTGCTTCAAGTGGGTCAGTTCTGGCCAGTCGGCTATGGCTTGGGTTTTCTTTGACTGCATCTCTACACTGTGCTTGGATACTTCCATTCTGAGGAACTTCACCTTGTCTTTTGAGAAGGCGCACTTTTCAGGTTTGATATATAAGTCATTTTCTTGCAATCGTTAGAGTACTTCATGGACTAGCACTTCATGTTCTTTCTTGGTTTTTCCTTTTGTGAAGATCATCATATTGTCCATGTAAATAATAAGGAAGGCATATTGATCTAAGAAAATGTCATTCATCATGTTTTGGAAAGTAGGGGGAGAGTTAGTAAGCCCGAAATAAATGATCATTGGCTCATCAGATACAATTCACTCATGCAACATAACCCAGACATTGACTGGGTTGAAAAGAAGCTGGACTTCACTCATTGTACGAAGGATTGTGACAGTTGGAAGATGTTCATGCATCAATATCTCTCCATTAATGCCATTGAGGACAGTCTGAAGAACAAAGTCCCAGAGGTATATCACAGTTTCCTTGACATTTTTTCAGAGTAGGAATCCAACTGCATGCCCTTGCGGAAGCATTGGGATCACGCCATCAATCTCAAGCCCAACTTCATTCCAAGAAAGGGAAGAGTTATCCTGCAATCTGACATGGAGTTGGAAGAAGTACAGTGGCTCAAAAAACTGTCCCAATGTTTGCATGTTTTTCACTAAGTCCAATAAAACACAATAACCACTAAACCTTATGTAACATTGTGAGTGTATGAAATATAGTACCTACTCCTGGCTTTCTATTGGGTCAAGGGTCAAAGGATTTGAATAAGATTTGATGAAATGGCAGTCATTTTAAAATCATTACTCATTAGGACAGTTTTTTGACTTTAAGTTTTGATTACATATATTAGACCCTAGCATGCTGTAAAGTACTTACATAAATTTGATAATGGTTTTATTATGTCATCTTTATGTAACTGTCATCAGCTAGCACTATATAAACCCCATCATTATATGATTATTTTTTCACCCTCATCATAAAATCTATTTCTACCTCTTAAAGAGACAATATCATCTCTCTTCTTTCTCTTGGCCTTTCCTGTAGGAAAATAGCCTCCCAAACTGGTCTAGGGTTCTTCAGGAAATCCAGCCAGACAAGACTAGACATCTTGGTGGATGTCTTTCAAAACTTTCACCTACTAACAAAAGGGCTATTGTTTAACAAATTATTACTGGCAAGGCCAAAAATGCTGTTCAGGCCACTAAATTCATCAATGGCATTCTTGATACTCATATCTGCCCTCAGACAGTCAGGAATACCCTCAAAGAAGCCTCTTTGAAAGCTGTGGTAAAGAAGAAAAAACCTCTTCTTTCTAAGAGTTACAAAAAAAGAAGATTAGCCTTTGCTCTCAAGCACCAACATTGGACTGTGAAGAATTGGAAGAGAGTAATATGGTCAGATGAAACCAAAATCAATAGAATTGGGTCAGATGAACAAGAGTATATGTGGAAAAGGGCAGATGAAGGATTGATCTCTAGAGAGGTCAAAGGTACAGTAAAGCATAGAGATTCATTAATGGTATGGGGATGTATAGGATGGAATGGAGTGGGAGTTTGAGTGAGGTGGAGGGAAGAATGGATGCTGAACAGTGTGGCAATCTTGGAGCAAGGACTATTAGAAAGCATGGAGAAATCTGGAATTCCAGAAAATAACATTATCTTTCAACAAGATAATGATCCCAAGCATACTTCTAAAAGAGCTCAAACTTGGTTTGAAGAACAAGGGATTAGGCTTTTGGATTGGCCTGCACAGTCTCCAGACCTCAATCCTATTGAACATACCTGGAATCATCTCAAGAGGGATCTTTCAGCTTATGAAAGTGCCCCTAAAGGAGTTCATCAATTATAGGAGAGATTAGTAGAGGAGTGGGAGAAGATATCTGTAGAACAGTGTCAAAAATGGATAGAAAGCATGCCTAGAAGAATTGAAGCAGTTATCAAGGCTAAAGGAGGTCATACCAAGTACTAGATACCTAACCTTGTATAAAGTCAAAAAACTGTCCCAATGAGTGATGATTTTAAAATGACTGCCATTTCATCAAATCATATTCAAATCCTTTGACCCTTGACCCAATAGAAAGCCAGGGGTAGGTACTATATTTCATACACTCACCATATTACATATGAATTAGTGGTTATTGTGTTTTATTGGACTTAGTGAAAAACATGCAAACATTGGGACAGTTTTTTGAGCCACTGATGGACTTTCATCAACAAGGAAGTCAAGAAGGGCTACCTTTGCCTAAGCAAGTCTCCTTAAACATCCCTGGTATTTTATCCCAAAGAAGGACAGCAAAAAATGTCTCGTTATGGACTATCGCTATTTAAATGAAGGAATTGTCAAAAAAACATATCTGTTACCACTAATATCACAGCTCATCAATTACCTAAAGGCATGGATATGTTCACAGCAATGGATCTTCACTGGGGCTATAATAATGTCTGCATCAAGGAAGGTGACGAGTGGAAGACAGCATTTGTAATGCCGATCAGGGCCTATGTGCCAACTGTCATGTACTTTGGACTCACTAACTCTCCCCCAACCTTCCAGAATATGATGAATAACATGTTCTCTGACCAATATGCCTTTCTCATTATCTATATGGATGACATGATGATCTTCATGAAAAAGAAAACAAAAGAAGAACATGAAGTGCTGGTTTGCAAAGTACTATAACATCTCCAAGAGAATGATTTATATATTAAACCAGAAAATGTGCATTCTCCAAGAACAAGGTCAAATTCCTAGGAATGAACATATCCAAGGATGGCATGGAAATGCAGGAAAAGAAAACACAGGCTATCACTAACTGGCTAGAACTAACCTGCTTGAAGCAGGTTCAAGCATTCCTTGGCCTATATAACTATTATCAAAAGTTCATTGATCAGTTCACCAAGATAGCACAACCCCTCAATGACCTCAAAAAGAAGGACACCCCCTTCCACTGTGATGACAAAGAAAGAGCAGCCTTCCTAGTGCTCACAAAGAAGTTTACAGAAGCCCCATTGCTAGCTTATCCTAACAGCTCCCAGGTGATATGCATTGAAACAGATGCCTCAGACATTGCAACTGGAGCAATCCTCTGGCAGGAGTGTGAAGATGGGCAATGGCATCCCTGCACCTTCTTATCCCATTCCTTTGACACCACCAAGTGCAACTATTCCATCTATGACAAGGAATTGATGGTGATTATTCATGCTCTTGAAGAATGGAGACATTATTTAATTGGACAAGAACAGTTTGAGGTCTGGACAGATTATAAAAACCTGGATTATTGGAAGAAGCCCTAAACATTATTGGGCCAACAAGCCTGATGGCACACTTTTCTCCAGGAGTTCAATCTTGAGTTCATATACTGTCCTGGTTCCCTTAATCATGCTAATCCCCTTTCCTGCTGCCTAGATCATGGTGATGTGGTTGAGAACCTTAATAAGAATGTTACAGTATTGCCTGCCAAACTATTTATACAAAATGTTACATTAGAATCCCCACTTCTCCAAAAAATACAAAAACAATCAAAAAACATAAACAATATTTTAAACTACACTTATGATAATTCCCAGAGAGTTTACCTCCATGATTTCACTGGCCAGATCTATATTCCCCCTTCAATTCACACTGAGATCCTTAAAACATGCCATGACAATCCTATAGGGGGTCACAACAGGCAAGCCTGCACTTACCATACCATCAATCATTTCTTTATATGGCTGCAAATGTGGAAAGACATTATATCATATGTAAACCACTGCTATACATGTGCCCTCACAAAGGGTTCATCCAAAGCACCAGCAGGAAAAATTCTCCCTCTTCCTTTGGTGAGTCATCCTTGGGAAGATATATCTATCAACTTCATCACTGGACTTCCTCTGGTAAACAGCCTAGATATCATCTGTGTCATTGTTAACCAATTCTCAAAAGAAATTATTTACATTCCATATTCTAAAAGCTTTTCATCTATGGACTTCACTAAAATATTTCATGATCACATATAGTTATAGCACAGAATCCCTCAGTCAATAGTATTGGATAGGGAACCCCAGTTCATGTCATCCTTCACAACTGAACTTTTGGGCATTGAGCAAAGGCTTTCCACCACATATCTGTTGTTAAATGAGCTAAGACTTGTTCCAGCCCTGTTCTACAATAGAGTACAGTAGTTTACCTAGTATAGTGTATTACATCAGCTGTACTTACATTTGGACTCAGTCGTCTGAGTTTAAATAATCTCTTGATCTACTACCACTACCTTGTATGAACATATCAATCAATCACCCATGCTTATGTAAGTCCTACTAGCCTAACCTCTGTAGCTTGTAGTTATTCAACAGGTTATGAGTCCTGGCTCAGCAGCAGATCCTCTTGCTGCACCCTTGTGGCTGCACTTGAGTTGATTTAGCTAGACCTGGACTACATTGAGCTAAAGACTCAGTGCAAATGAGTGACAGTTTGCACCAATAGCAAAGTGCCTTTATGGCTGCTAGCTACCCTGGCTACAGTGTCATCTCTAGCATAAACAAGTGCTCATTTGTGCCAGTGGGCTCACCCCCACTGTGCTGCACCTAGCTACTTGAGCATATTCTAGTGCTTGTTTGCACCATCCATGGCTACATCATCGCTAGGTATAGGGGAAATCTATGTCATTCTGATGCATTTTTGCTCATCCAGAACCATGTCATCTTTTAACAACAACTTGACCTTCTCCTGTCTTCCCATTTTCAATGGGCAGAACTACGCCACCTGGTGGCCAGCCATGCTCACCTATCTTAACTTGACTGGCAGCATGTGGTGCACTCCTTTGCCTGGACCCTCTTCTCCTGGTCCCAATGACTTTGACGACATGGAAACCCAAAACTTCTATATTTGTTGGAGCAAGGTGAATACTTACATTCTAGGCACTCTTACTTTCAACATGACCAATGTCCTCCAGATCAAATACTCTCATCATGGCATGGCTTTCAACCTCCTCACTGCTTCTAAGAGCGACTACTTTACATCTGGCCTCCCACAAGTCTATGCAGAATTCAAGGCCATGATGGATGTTCATGTCCCTCCTAACAGTCATCCTTCACAGGTATTCCAACACCTTCAGAATCAGTTCATGAAGTTGAGGACTGCCAAGTATGAGATACCTGACAAGATCCAGGTGATGATAGTCCTGTCAAAGTTGCCTCCGACGATGGACGTAGTCACGCAGATGCTTGCACAGAAGAAAGATGCTGTTATGATTTATATGCATGTCTTGTTTCTTCTTTTCTTTCATCAGACTTATCTCTCCTTGCTTGGTTCTTATTATGCTAAGCTCGTAGTTCTTCCCACCATGCGCTCGTTCATTCCCTTCCTTTCTAGAAGGTTCTCTCCTTACCTGTTGAGTTCCTTTTGCTATTGGCTTGCTGACTCAATGATCAGTCAGCCATTTATTCCTTCTTATTCTCTCAATTTCTATATGATTACTCAGTGACTCTTTGCTCTCATATATAAACCCCAAGTAGCACCTGTATCCCTCAGCTTAGACCTACTTGGCCTATACAATCCTAACTTCCTTTTTGTGTGTTGTCGCTCTACACTTGAGTGAGCGCTTTAGCTCTCCCCTGTGTCTTGTCCTGATTACAAGGAATTGTCCTTAGTCCACCTGTTCCACCAGGAAATCTATCATCTGGTGTTACCAGAATAAACCCTTGATCTTGCTGTCTGCAAGATACCCCTCGTCTCCGTACCTTAGGACCTTTACCAAGTTCGTGCTCAACCCTTCAGGATCAAGCATAACAGATGCCGCTGGGAAGCAGGTTGACCCTATGGTTGATGAGATTGTGGCAGCTGCCACATTATCTTGGGAGCAATGCTCCAACATGGGTGGCAAAGGCCATGGTTCTGGGTCCCAGCAGGCCCAGAAAATCAGTGCTGTTAAGAGAAAGTCAGAGGGTAACCCCTCCTTCAAGTCCCAGCAGCAATCCAATCCAGTGCCTTCAGGGAAGCAGGGTGGTGACAGCATGGACAAGAAGGGGAAGAAGCATTCTCATGGCAAGCATGGTGGCAAGGCCAACCACAATCACCTCAACTTTGTTGAGGATGAGATGCAATTTGTGTCCGTCACTGTCACCCCCACCCATGTTTTTACCTCTCCTGTCATTGATCCTTGTGCTACTGCCCATGTTTCTGTGACCCGTTTCCAGGGTCTCCAAGGTCCTCTGGCCTTTCTGGAGATTAAACAGGCTTTCAATCTCACTCATAGGCTTGAGATCCAGCCCACCTGTGAGACAATTCACTCCCTTAATCGTGCATACCCTCTCTTAGATCACCTTGACCTATCCATTCCCAAGTCATCATCAACCATTTTTGATGACATTGAAATGTCTAACACCACCACCTCCTCTTCCAATACCTTTATGGTACTCACTGTCTGTCTCCAATAATTGGTTGAAAAAATCGATTGGTCCTGTCTTGATGAGGAGGACTCTGATGTTCCTCCTCCCTCCAAACGTTCCTGCAAGCACCAGATTATGGCCACTCCCTCCACCTTGTGGGACTCTGATAATGAGATGAACATCTATGGTTTTGATGACGAGATCCAAGGTCTTTATGACCAATATATTCAGGATCCCAGGTTAGTACATCCTCCCTATTCACTGCACCAGTACTCATCCATTGCTGCTGCTACCCCTTATGCACGAAACAATGCAGTGGAGTTAAGTAGTACTGTATATACATACATCGAATGTATCATTACATTGCCAAATGGATGATGCTATTTGTGCCCATAGCTCTGATAGTTCATGTGTGCAATGTGGAAAACCTGAGGCCCCCTACTGGAATCTCAATTCTGATGCATCTATGCACTTCACTCCCGATCACTCAGATTATGCTGAGTTCACACCCCTTAAAGGTGCTGATCGCACACCAGTGCACACTGCTGCCTCTATAATATTTGTAGAAGGCAAAGGATGTGTGATTGTACCATGGTGAGACTCATCTGGTCGCACCCAAAACCTATCATTGTTCGATGTTGGGTACCTACCTAACTCACAAGTGTGTCTGATCTCCCTAGGCTGCCTACTACGTGCTAGAGCTACTGTAAAGGGAACCACTGCATGGATCAATGTGTTATATGAAGATGGAGAGCTACTTGCTCCATTCACTCTAGGACCATTAGGCCCAATATGTACACTCTCCAAAGCGTCCCTAAACCTAAGAATCTTCGCACCAAGACTGAGCCTACCTGGGATATACTCCATCGCCGATTCAGTCACTCTTCTAAGGAGGTTTTGAAGTATGCGTGAAAACATATGTGAGACTTCCCTGAGATTAGCACACCACAGGAGGACAAAATCTGTCCTGGCTGTGCTCTGGGAAGGA
>JBBPKT010000278.1:0-20738 GCA_038089395.1 Pulveroboletus frians | reverse complement strand
CAAACTATTCTTTCCTTGATCTGTCCCCCTCCCCTCCCTCTGACACTGAGATCATTGCATTCAACAGACACGAGCCTGGCTGTATTATCATCATGGCTGATAATTTCCGCATTGACTTATCATGTTCACGAAACTCTCCCTTCAATACCAAAGCGATTCAGGTATTCGCCAAGGACTTCAGAAGTAAAGTGGTGGAATCAAAGTGGTACAGCTTTCCAAGGCTGCCACCAGAAAAATACCTGGTTCTGGAGTATATCGAGCTATCACTGTATCTCCACCTCCACTATGTGAAATAAGTGTTTGCCTTGTTGAAGAAATCACTCTCAGTACAACACGAGACACTCAAGAATGCTGCTCACAGCTCACAAAAGACAAGGGTAGGCACCATGATCTCAAAACAGGTATTGTCACTAACATGCTTGTAGCTTTTCCTCAGTTGGGCCAACTATGTGGCCAACGACCACTGATTGGTGGTTCATAACAAACTCATGCAACATATTGGTTCTCAGGGCATGAGCTCGGACGAGTCAGACCCTGATGAACTAGACCTACCTAAGGCATTTCGAAGAATTGCTCCTGCATGGCGCAGTCAAGAATTAGCTGACTTGCAACATCACATTGATGAGATGATTCTACTGAATCGGAGACCCTGTGTGGGCCATCATGCAATTCGGGGTCAGGAACCCTAACGGCATAAGTACACTATGGCTATCAACAAAAACTCCATTGCGCCACCAGGACTTCCCTCGAACTGTTACTGTGAAGAATGGATAGCCACAGTACGGCTGAGCGAGAGGAAAAAGCTACGAATAGATGAAGACAAACAATATAATTTCATGACTGGAGTCATAGGTACGTCTTGCCTCTTGGACTACAGAAACGTGCTGAATTTGACCTCGACTATTGAACAGAAGTTCTTCCCACTACACCAGGAAGTGCCACAACTGGTGCCTCGAGTGCGTACATCCTGGGTTAGGACTCCCAAGCTCAATGCTGACCATGAAACAGAGAGCCCTCCCACTGCTTCGGGGAGTACTGATGCTGGAATGAACGCAGTGGATATGGGTGAGGAAGAGAACGAGGAAGAGAGTGATGCCGTGGAAGAGGACTTCACTGCACAACTTATGGGAGCATCCTCTGAGGACAAGTTGTAGGCCCGTCTCCCGAACAGCGGTAGAAATCAGTGTATATACAATTGCTTTTTTGTTTCTTTCTCGCCAAGTGCAATCAATTGTCAGGTCGTCAGGTCATAGGTCCCTTTGTGACACACTGCACACCTCATCTCTTTCATGGATTGTCATTGGTAAACCAGTGCAATCAGTGACAACTAGCAACAACTGGCAAGTTGGAGCGACAAACCAGCACAGTGACCTCCCGTAACCTGCATGATATTTGTTTTTTCAGCCACATCACAGTGTGGTCAGTACCTGGCTGACCTAGAAAATATTGTAGATGAGGTGGCTACGCCACTATGTGATCAAACATCCAAGTAACGATGCAGTTGTTACAGAAATCGCTACCCATCTGACAGAAGAAATCACATGGCCACATTGATCCAATCTTTTGTCATAATAACAATTAATATTTTGGCTAGGTAACTAAAATGTAACTCTTGCTTCAAAATATTTATTTTCAGTCATGTCTTCACATTGTTAATTCCTTAACAATGTTTTCAATATTAGCAATGAAAGAAATGGATGACCCCATGCATGAAATATTAGATTATGAATGTGTGTTAAATAATATATTCGCTAGTTGGAATTTTGTTTTCCATCTAGTATCCAGACCATCCCCTGCCCTGACGAAAATTATAACTGTGACATTCATTATATGTGACCCAAACCCTACTGAAGCAATAGATTTTGGGAGGGTCTCCAATTTCAAGTTCCGCTTATGAAATTGAAAACTTAGGGAGTGTCATGGGTACAGCATCGGCCAGTCCATTTTCGTTTTATGCCCAGGGTGTATTAGCTGCACTAATATAGTCTTTGACATTGGACTCCAGTTGCTTGACATCAACTGTTTAATATTAATAACAATGGCCAATAAAATATCATTACAAATCCCTTTCTCCCTTGCCATTGCATACAGTAAATGGGATATAGAATTAATAATCTATTGTTGTAGATTCAGATTCTATTTACAATGCAGTTGTGTTTGGTTATGGTGGTGTCTTTGTTTAGGAGAATATGCATTAGGTATGGTTTAATTTCCAATGGCAGTTTACAGACTGGTTTAATGGTTTCAATTTGGTCAGGATCAAGTCAGAAGCTTGAGATAAGGTTGTGTAAAGGTGACCTATAGTGTTTTATGTTAGTTTTTATAGCACATCTTATTAGAGAGTGAAAGGGGAGTGAGGGTGGTTGGGCCACTAGTCATATAGCTGCTTAGTCGCAAAGGGATTTAATACAGAAGCCAATTGGGAGCAGCTTGGTATGCACTTTGATGCTATCTGTTGGGGTGGTTCTCATGGCTCCTGTGATGGCTAGTGTGGCTATATGCTGGGACCCATTGAAGTCTTTTCACAGTACTGATTGATCCTTCATTAATTATGGGTCCATCCACATGACACTGTTAATATATGTAGTATGATTAATGAGCATTTCAGCTAGTGTAGCCAGCACTTTCCCCAAGGCCCCTTGGCAACCAAATATATGATTCTGTTGGCACCAAAACCAGCTGAGATTAATGCTTTAGAACTTCTGAGTTGATTATGTGTGCATCAATAGGGGATAAGAGAAAGAGTATAGTAGTGTTCTCTGCTAGTGTGTCAGTGTGATGCCACAAGTGATAAACCTGGATTCAAGACCACCTTCAATTTTTACCCATTGCTCAAACTGCAGGAAGCATTGCAACAAGAGCATTTCAGTCAACTCTTAAGAGATTTTATGAGATTGCTATTATCACAATGCTGATCAGGAAATTCAGCAGTAAGAGTAAAGGAGTACTCTACAGACTGACTGCAAGACTGCAAATGGGCTTCTGTGCAGTTTCTCAGTAAAGTAATTAATATGCAATTTTGCCATGCACATTTGACAATGCAACTGGTCAAGCCATGGAATCTTGAGAAGGGTGCACATGTGCATATCTATTACAAAGCAAGGATTCTGCAATGATAATCAAATTCAGTAAGAAATTTCTGTGGGTCTCAGATTTGCTAGAAATCAGTATAATTTTGCCCAGACTTAAATTTTTTCTAAGTAAGCTTTCAACATTGGTTTGAACTGAGACTGAGGCTCAAAGTACTCACCTCTTACTTTGCAATATTTTTTCACGGGTTTCATTTTACTGTGCATTAATCTTATTGGGATAGTGGGCTCATTTAAGCAATTCCAAATCTCATACACAAAGTTGCAGGCTACATGGTCAGTTCTGGGAACTCACTGGCAGCTAAAGTCTCTTTCCCTTCAAATCACCATCTTCTCATTGACTCTTTCTCACTGCATAGGTCACTTTTTGGATTGTTAAACTAAGTACCTGCTAATAAACTGTGCAATATATTCTAGCTATTAATTGGATGGTGGGAAAAATTGTCAGAGCAGAAGGATACTGACTGCCCCAGAAGCATTGGCAGTGACACCACCTCCAGCAATAGGCCATACAACCACTTCCAATGCATATCCTACCCAAATACATTGCTTAAGTATTACTATCTAATTTTTCTTTCTTTGTAACATAGAACTTCCTTTTGTCTTCCCTCTTTGTATTGTAGCCAGCAAGAATTGCATTGCTCCTTGATAGATAAGGTCATTTTGCAAGATATGAGCTGTAGCATCAAGGTAGTTCCCTCACCATGAGTTCTTTTGCAAGGCTGCTCCCTTTCAGTCAAGTTATAAGGAGATAATAGAAAGAATTTACAAGAAATGCATTTCCCATGGATTCTATGATCCAAATTCTGGGATTTGCTGCTAGCAGCTGAATCAGGTTCCTGTCCTAGATCTTGATAATGTGCTAGTTTCCAATCCTGCCTATAATCAACAATGGGCCTCCTTGTTCAATGAGGTGTGCAATCATGATCTTGGCTAAATTTCAAGTATTGCTAATGACTACACCTTGGATATACAGTTTCTTTGTTAGTAATGATAACTTATTAGTTGGAGGTTATGTGTGGCACTCTTATGGGTTCAATCTAGTGAAAGTCCAGCAAACCTGATATTATCTTAGTACTTCAATCAAAGCAGCACAATGATATAGTTGACTTTAGTTCAATCATGACATATTGCAAAATCAAGGGCAGCATCAAGAACCCAAACCCAGTGAATGCTATGACATAGCTAGAGCTTGTAGCGGTTATATCATTGCAAGTCAAATTAACCACTGTTATTTTCTTAGATTTTTCATATGTTACTCTTCTTTTTTTCTTGCCCTTTACACCTGTAGAAATACCATCTACATACTCTTATCACATCAACTTTAATAATGATTCCCTCCTTTTTATCAAGACAATTGTAACCATGTTCTCTAGTATATCTCATCACCTAAGCTTTAACACTGCCTTTAAACTTACTAGTGACATGTACAAGATACTTGTAAAGGGCTTCAAGGGGGCTAACACACAGAAACAAGTTTTCCCACTCAAAGCATTGTCACAGATATATTACAGAGACATCTACATGAGAGGAAGTATCAGGGTATCTTTTTGCAAGGCTAGCTTGAATTTTTACATTCTCAAAGATACTTGGCTTATCCAACCAGGTCCCAATGATGTGGATAATCACAATCTATACATTGAATAAAGCCACTGAGAGGCATCCCAAAGTAAGCAGCAAATCTTTAGGAAAACCATTATCTTGGCATATTTCATAATGATACAGAAACTTATAACACTAAGAACTGGAATAAGAAAATCTATCCAAGGAATCCTTATCCTTGTTGCTGCAGTAATTATTCATATTTGCCATGATAGTACTACTCTGGAGGATAATATGACCTTGGGAATCCTCCAATGATTCAGTGACTAGCAATCTATCTAGATATACAAGTCATGTGTGCATTATTACACCCTCTCTGAGATCTGTGGGGCATCCCTTGCTAGGTTCTTGTGTTGCTGTGAGTTCCTCAATGGTATGTATCAATGTGCACAGTAGCATATATATCTGTTGTGAATGAATTGGTACATTCACTGAGAACGAAACAAACCCATCAGCTGGACAACCAAATGACTGTAATATGGTAAGCATAATGATGGGAATGGAAGGACAGAGATTAGATGCTGCAGGCTGCAATGAGGCAAGCTCTGAGATCTGATCATAGTCCTAGAAGATAGGATCTGAGATCTGAGAATTGGGATTGAGATTCAATATATACTAATGGATACAAGTGGAGATTAGATTGGATCAGGAGATCTAGGAGGTGGCAGGATTGCCATGGAGATCTGATGGAGATAAGGGTTAGGGTAGTCTAGTATGTGTAACCCTTGAAACATGACATCATGGATAATGTCAGAGTCTGGACTCATCATGTGACTGGTCATGTGATTGGCCTCATGGAGGTCACATGACTTAAGGAGTGTGAGAATAGAAGTAATGTGTTATATCTGTCAATTTGGAACACTGGACTTCTTTTCTATGACCTCTGGTGCGTTCTTGATGAGTCCGCATCCCTAACACTCCAGACCCTCTGTATTTAGTATTCCTTGTTCTTAGTATTATGTTCCATTCTTCACTTACAGTACATAGCCACTAGCTTCATCCCAGTTCACCCTCCATCCCTGTGCTCCACTTAGAAGTATAGCTCTGGTACACTTAGCATTTGCATTCCAGATTATTAGTAAGACCTATATTCTACTCCCGTATATAAGTCTCCATACTTGTAGTAGATACTTCAGTTTGAATGTTGACTTGGACAGTCTCTCAAACTCACTCTGACCCCCTTGAGTCTCCAAGACTCTCTTCTGAATTATCCTTGACCTTCGTTGCTTGCAACAGGGTCAATCTGACTTCTTCTGTCTATTCTGAAATTATAGGACACCCCCAGAGTTGTGACAAGGGCGCACCACACATGGTGAAGCCAAGTCCTACTTGAACTCCAGAGTTCTGGAGTTACCTCCCAGAGACCCCAGTTTTAACAGAATGTGGGTAAAAAGTGTGGTGAAAATAGTTAGGTGCAAGGGGATTCGTAACAATATCCATGATTTGATTATAAGAAAGTAAGACAATCAGTTATATAACATTTTTCTTTAGGTCATTTTAATGGGCTGCTGAAGAATCTGCTTCATTGTAATCTACTAATGGAGATTCCCTCTCTCCAGACCCTGTGCTCCATGGGAACAAGAAATCTTGGCTGAGATGGATATATAATTCAATATATGGGGTAATTCATGAGGGCGATGACTGTTTTGAGTGCTAGTGATGAATTGTCCATATTACTGCTGACATTGACAAGGAAGATCCCTTTGGAGCATAGCCCAATTGTTCCATATTGGGTGGACTACTAGGATGCCAGGTGGTGCATTTGGTACAAGCACCTACATATACTAAGACATCAGAAAGTTGACTGGCCACCATTATCTTATCTCTAGTTTACTCAATTTCATATCTTGGAATAATTTTCTGAGTGTAAACAGGGGCTCTTGCATCTCATGCATATGATACAACCATCTAAAAATATAGGATTGCCCATTTTCATCTAGGCATCAGCTTGTGAGCCAGAATTGTTACTAGGCACATTGTTCATGATCTCCAAGCCTGAGTCACTGTCAGATAGATCATTAGAGCTCCCAGTACACTAAAAATATATCTATCAAATCAGATGATAGCTTCTTGATATTGCAGTGTATAGTTCTTCCTGTTACTGGCCACATATGTATGCATTCTTAGCATAGTTAATGTGGAGGTGTTTGGAGTTTTCAGTATTAAGACCATCTAGACTGCCAAGATTCTTAATAGTTTTAATATAATAAAGCAGTGAGAAGAAGTTATTGTTATGGTTGCATTGAGCATTAGAAGAGATAGGAGAACTCTTTGGCTGGAAGAAACTACACCTAACAGCAGATGATGGTGCTACCCAGCAAAGAGAGAATACCCATAACCCAAGGTGGGGAGCTACAAGTGCTGGTAGCCTTGTCAAGAGAGTGCCCATAGCAGAACCCAAGACCCAGGGACTCAAGAGCAGGGAAATAGACAAGTGGTCAAAGCTAGGGATACTAGCCAAGACTACTGTCCTTATATATATTAGCAAGGCCTGTGCATGGACCAAGTTGTACTCCACTATACAAGGATATATACTATGCTATATATAGTTAGTCCAGGGTGAATGGTAATGGCTGTGAGTAAGGAATGGAAGATACAGATGGAGATGAAAAAGACAAGGCTACTATGAGGTGAACCCTGAGATCTGGATCTAAGATCCACAGAGATGGAATCTAGATAAATAAGATGTGATACATAAGGAAGATTAGATTGGATCAGGAGATCTAGAAGATAGTATGGGAATGCCATGGAGATCTGGTCAGGGAATATCTAGAATAGTCTACATATGTAACCATTGAGGCATGATATCATAAATGATGTCAGGGTCTGGACACATCACATGACTGGTCATGTGATTGGCCTCATGGAGGTCATGTGACTTAAGGAGCATGAGGACAAAATGAATGTGGTAAAAGGAGTGTGAGTGAAATACATAGTTAAGTGCAAGGGAATTTATAACACTCCTTTTCTACTAGACTTCTGTTATTTCCTTATTTGGTATTCTCTTTATACTTTTGACCCTTCATTCTTTAGTCATGATCCTTAATCTGTTTCCTTAGACTCTTTTCTACTTTATATACCTCCACTATGTATGTTTTCCTTTGCCATATGCTCTCCCTTTACCTAATATATCTTTCTATGCATCTCTCCATTCCTTTATCCAAACTTTGAACTGGACTTGTAGTATTTAAACCCTCAATACTCTGTTTGTAACCTTAGTATGAATATTGAGTTAGTCTCCTCTTTTTTCCTGTCTGATTCTCTTTCTCTCTCTCTCTCTCTCCTTCCCTCTTCTATGAAATATAAGGACCAAGCCTAGGCAAGGGTACAACACATACATCCTGTGCCAAGTCCTCCTAGGTACCTTCTTGCTATTCCAATCTCCATTTATTCCTCCCTATAAACTTTATTACTAATTTTCAGACCTCCAATTAGACTCAAGTCTAGAGGATCCAGACTTGATATCAAGGCCCATTGTTTCAAACAGGTCTGCTCAATGTTCCAATCACTCCAAATCTTGTTTTGTCCTTGATAAAGGATACATACACAAATAAGGATGTAAACAAGTGATGAGTAAATTCATTGAATAGGCTGTTATATTCTTGAAAGAGATCAATAGCCATAAATGCTATGGTATCCTATTGCATGTTCAATATCAAATGAAAGTGAAATAAATGAAGATATATTACAGTACAGTCACTGCTAGAGACACCTTGCTTTCTATTGTCAATTAGTTTAAAATAATCAAAACCAATGAGAAGATATTGATATTTTCTACATGGCCACTGAATATCACAAGAATAAAAAGGATTAGAAATGAAGATAAGAAATTAATTGAAAAATTAATGAAGTGACTATGCTTATTATAAATGATATCAATGAAAATACTTACAAGTTCTTGCAAGAAGAAGAACTAGATGAGGAATTCACCTACAGGAGTCAATAAGAGGCATTGATGAATATAAGTCTCAATTTGTGATTTTCCAATCAGAAGTATGAACTGTCTATGCCTTAATCAACTGGGGAGACATAGGATCCCCTCACACCTTGAAAGAATTTCTTTCTTAGTGTACTTTTTTCCTTTGTGCATCCAATGATCTTTGACAATGTAGGATTTTTAACCCTGCTGCATAAGCCAAAAGTTCATGGCCCTACCACAGATCAAGTGAATAATATAGATAGGTGTCAAGTCTGGGTCCTCTGGGCTTGAGTCTGATCAGAGGTCTGAAGGTAAGTAGAAACAGATTTCATAAAGGAGGGATAAATGGAAATTGGAGTGGCAAGGGAGTATCTAGGAGGACTTGGCACAGAACTTATATGTTGTGCCCTTGCCTAGGCTTAGTTCTCATATTTTATAAGAAGAAAGAGAGAAAAGAGAGAAAAGAGAGAAAAGAGAGGGAGAAAAGAGAATCAGGCAGAAGACAGGAGGAGATTAACTTGATATTAATAGTGAGGGTAAAAATGAAGTACTAAGGGCTTAAATACTAAAAGTCTGGTTTGAAATTTGAACTAAAGAATGGAAAGACATATGAAAAGTATGTCAGGTAAAGGGAGAGTATATGGCATAGAAAAAAATATGTAGTAAAGGTATATGGAGTGATGAAAGGTCTATGGAAACAGATTAAGGGTTATGACTAAAGAATGAAGAGTCAAAGATATAAAGAGAATACTATATAAGGAAACATTGGAGGTCTGATAGGAAAGGAGGAAGTCTGAGGGAAAATAGTGCAGAGTCAGATGAAAAAGGTTGGACTAGGTGTTCAGAGGTCAGATTTGATAGAGGTCAGGACAGATATAACAATAGGGTGCATAATAGTGTCTGGGCTTTTGCCAATGTAAATTATCTGAGTGTTAGGACCAGTGTAGGAGCCTGCAGCCTCCTATAGTTGTAGGTCCTACTTTTCAGCTTGTCCATATGTCCATCAAGCGTCCTAGTCATGTCCCAAGTCCTTCTGTATCATCTTGAGGTCAGTCAGTCTTGTTTTTTGTTTATCCGTTTATCTGTCTCATCTATCTGGTTCTGGATGGTGTGTATCCATTTCATCCAGTCCAGTTCCATTAACCAGATTGTCTATTTATGTTTGTCTCTCACCAGTTCCATTCTCTATTTAGTCTCATTTGACTTTTGACTACGATATCTTGTGTTTCTTGCTGTCTTGCTACCTAGACTTGAGCATCCCTTCATAGAGCCTTGTGCGCTACCATAAATACAAAGTCCAGGGAAATGCCTGGACTATAAAAGTGTTGTATTGAGATCTTGAATCTTATCAGTTTGCTACCCACTGGTCATCTCCCATCATCCGAATCCTTCCTCCTCATTATCGTGATCATTCTCAACATCGTTTCCTTCGTTATTGTCAGTTTCTGGGTCCTCGTCCTTGACCTCTCATTCATATCCAACCCTCATCCTTGGTTGGGTTTTTCTTGCATCATTGTCAATTTCCCCTATCATTGTCCATTTCATTTCTGTCATCATCATTTTCCCTTGTCTTCATCATTTCCCTTCATCTTCATCAGGTTCTCATGTCTTTGACTCCTATTGCACTCAATCTGGTCCCATCCGCAACCATATCTGTGCACATCCGGTCCTCACTATCAGTTGGATTATTAGTTTCCTACTCGGAACATCATCGGGAACCATTTTGTCTTACTCTAGTAGAGACTTATATATAGATGCAAAATATGGATCTTAGTAAGAGTCTGGAGGATGGATGCTAATGTACCAGAGCTGTGCTCCTAAGCAGAGCACAGGGATGGAGGGTGAACTGGAGTGAGGCTAGTAGCTATGTACTATAAGCAAGGAATGAAATATAACATAGGACAAGGAGAACTAAATATAGAGTATCTGAAATGATTCATTGAGAATGCACTGGAAGTTTAAGAAGATAGGTCTGGAGTTGGATCTGGAGTTGGGTCTGAGGATCCAGATGGCAGATCCCCTTCTAGGCCTGAACCCATGAAAACCATTAGCAAGGGATAAATTTGAAAAGGGAAAGTGGAGTCTAGATGGAGCTTGAACAACTTCATAAAACCTATGCATCCTACCATCCACAACTTAGACTAATACCACTATGTCTAAGGAATATCCCAATATCCAGGGCTGGATGAACAAACAACTTGTAGAGCTCAGTAGAGATGGAAATGACCTGATAATCACCAAGTTCACTAAGTGGCATTATCAGATGTAGAAAAAGAGGCTGGCTGAGAAGTGCCTTCACCAGGAAGCTGAAAATGAGGAGCACCAGAAGTGTGAGAAGGAGATATAATAGGCTGTGGAGGTGAAGCACCAGGAGGAAGAGAAGGCATGCAGACAGGTGAGTGTCCAGTGATCAGAAGGCTCATAACTGACTCTAGGGCAGGCTCAGGATATCTAGTCTGTTCAGGGCTTCAGAAAGGGCAAGGACCACTCATGCTTGTGGTGCACAACACATGGTCTTGAGTGTGTGCCTGGACCTGGCAAGGCAATCTCATGCTTGAAGTGCCAGACTGCCCAGGCCTGTTGTGAGCAAGGCAAAGAGGAGGGGCTGGAGCACTAGAGGAAGCAGATGGAAAGTGAGGCAGAGATGTCTCACAAGAAGGTGTGTGTGGAGGTGCTAGAGGTGAGAGCCTCAAAGGAGTTGGAGGTGAGTGAGTGGAGCACAGAGGTGGAGAAAATGGGAAGAGAGCTTAGAGGGCAGATATATCACATCATCCACTGTCTTGATGAGCAGAACTATCTGCTGGAGAGACTCATGGAGTTGAAGGTGCAGGAGATATATGGAGGGGGTTTGGAGTTGGAGTTGGAGGTGGGGTCCAAGGACGTGGGCTTGGCAAGGGAAGAGTTAGAGGAGTTGGTGGTGAAAGTGAAGATGGTGGAGGCAAAGGCAGTGGAGGCACATAAGGATGAGGTGGAGGTGGAGTTGGATATAGATGCAGAGGTGTAGTTTTGTATTTTAGAATGGGAGGAGTTTCCTTGTCAAGCCATATGAGGCCTGAGTTTGTTTGGATACTGGAGGTAGAACTCTGAGATGAGCTTGGATGCATGATTGAGTTCTGTGGCTGGTAACTATGAAGTTTCCTCATCAGTTCCTTTGTATCTGGACCAATGCACCAGGTATAGTAGCTTTCAATTCTTTCTTTGTCTATCCAACTTTGTGTCCAGGATTTCCAATATCTTGTATTCCAGTTCTCTATCTACTTCAACCAGAGGTGGTGGGAGTTGGGTGTGGTTTGTGTTTGTGTTTGGAATGAAGGGTTCTAATTGGGAAATATAGAAGATCAGGTGAATGGACTTTATTAAATCCAGAAGGTGAAGGGTGAAGGAATAAGTTCCTGCCTTAGCGATGATGTTGTATAGTCCTAAATTCTTTTTGGATAGTTTCTTAGAGGGTTATGTAGAGCAGAAGTACTTTATCTTGACAAAAACCAGATCACCGATTTTGCAGTCTAGTGCTGGAATCCACTTGATATCCACTAGGCCTTGGTATTGCTTTTGGATGTGAGCCATTTCTTTCTGGAAAAAGATATAGAGGGAGTCAAGGTTGATCAAGTACTCATATGCTTGTGTGGAGGTGAGGTCACACTCAGGGTAAACCATGATGTTCAGGTGGTAGTCTTTGTCGGTGAAGAACAGAGAGATACCAGTAGTAGCACTTGGAGAATTGTTGTATGTGAACTCTGTAAGGGGCAGAAGTTTAGACCAGTTATCTTGCTGGTAGTTGCAATAGATCTGGAGATACTGTTTCAGGGTTTGATTCATTTTGAAATGGGTGCTCAGCTCTATAGTGAGCTTAGTAGCTAATCACTATATTAGTACTACCAATTACCTGTAAAGAACTTAGTGTCTAATCACTAAGGTAAAACTAAAGTATTCTAAGTGCAATGTAGGGATGATTACATAAGCACCAAATGTACTGCCACATCCTGAATTAGGAAATTACAACACTCCCTCTCAAGAGGTGATATGGTAGTTTAGTAAAATGATCAAAAGAGAGAAATACCTTTAATAGGTTCTATCACAAATGAAGGTGTGTCCAGTATTGAAAGTCTGGTTATATCTCAAGTCTGTGTGGTCACAGTTCAGTCTGCACATGCACCTTTCTAATCAGGTAATCACATCTTGGGTGTAGTTTGACTTGCCTGGATGTGACATCTCATCTCCTCAGCTCAGATTGCAGCATCACTTGTATGTGTAAAATATATAGCCTTGAATATACAATTTTCATGTCTTCTATATATCCTGGATGTGTCTGTAGTGAGTTTGGGTCAACCTTGGTGAGTCTGTGTTGGTCATGATGAGTCTGTGTGGCTGCACTGAGCAGTTACCATATATGGTAAGTCACAGCTTGTGTCCATCTGCTCTGGCTTCAGTGTGCACAGTTGCCTCTCTACTCATCCATTCTTATATCTCATCACCAGGTCACTCCTCAAGGTACTCCCCCTGCTTCTGCAGGTTATCTGGATCACATCTGAGCTTCTTGATTTGCTCAGATTGGCTTGGTGTGTCTGTTACATCGGTTGTTCAACCTAATATGTACACTCTGGCAGCTAACCTCTAGATGGTGACCTTTAGCTTTCCATGTTGGCTTGGTGGGTTTGGGTGTTCAGTAGGACATCATAGGATCTTCCATAGCCCATCTGGTGGTGCAGGTATGTGTGCTGCATATTATCCATACTATTCATGCTAACTTTCTTCTGCTTCAGCTAGCAGATCCATTTTGACTCAGATTGAGTCACAGCACACTCTGCTGGTTGCACCATCCATTTAGCACTCTGTGGCATCCATATGGGTGCTGTCTGAAACATTTGTGCAGTCCCAGCTACCCTTTTTGGGTTCTGGTTGACCCAACTTGCTCAACTCATCTCCAGGTCCTGGTTCTCAATCTAGCATATCTGTTTCAGTGCCATGTCCACCTGGCTCAGTTCCAACACCTTCCAGTGGCCTCTGGTAGCCTCCAGGTACATGTGCTTTGCCTTCTGGATTGTGTACAGCACATTTCAGGTCTGTGAACCTGTCAGATGCACTTAGCCTCATAGGTAAGTCTAGCTGTCTTGCACCAAGATGCTACCATTCTGATGATATTTGCAGCTTCTTTGTCTCTCTCTCAATGTCCTCAATATGGGCCAATGCCCTCAATGCATCTGTTGTGTCGCAAGGTTGTCTGATATTACTGCTTGCCAGGTCCAATTGCTTTCCCTTGAGTTTCATGCTCAGGGACTTGCAGCCTTGTCACATGGCTCTCACCATCTCATTTGTAGCTTCCTTAACACATTTCAACACTGTCACCTCTTTGTCTTTTTTTTTGATGTGACCTGAGTCTCTTCTCTCACACATCATTGAATAGGTCCTTTTCAGCAAATAGTATTGCTGTTCTAGTTTTCTCATGCACTCTTGCAGCATGCCCCCATCTCTGTCACAGCTCAACTAGTCTGCATGTCACTTTCCACTGGACCATGATTGCAATATCTGGTACATCCATTCCCTGTTAGCAACCATGGCTTATATCCTCAATAAGAGAGTTTCTTGAACTCACCATTCTGAATGACTCAGTCATACATAATCCCCATATGTCCTCAGTGCATAGACAATCAACTTGCATCTCTTTATATTCTGTGATCATATCAGAGTTGAATCAAGTGATCTTTTCATGGTAAGCATGTGGGAGGCACATCTGGAGGGCTTTTGCAGCCAGGATAGAATTTTGGATGTTATCAAAGAAAACCAAGAACTTCCCTAGTGCTGGATCACCTGATTTTCAGTTCTCCAATACCAGAAACAGAAGATCTTTGTATGAGGTGAGTGAATGCTTTATCTTTCATACACAGAGCTTGATGTTTGGGCAGTCCATATAGGTGTGGATGGCTATCAGGTCATTCTTTCGATATGGATCTAGCACCTTCATAATCCTGTGAAGCATCTCCGGTGTCAATGTTACAGATGTGATTAGGTATGGCACACAGTGAGTCAAGGTAAATCACAGTCAACTGAACTCCTTGTATTCTGGCCTAAATTTCCCTCATGTCATGATGCAGTGTGCTTTGTCGAAGACTATCGCTATGACATGGTCCAAAAAGCACTTTATTCTTAGTAACTTTTCAAATTCGCTGCCAGGTTTCATCATCTGTTTTAGGCTAATAATGATAGCATGGTATTTTAACCCTTCTATATCCTACTGAAGCATCAGTACATTGCAGATGTCAATGGAAAACACTTGTGGTATAAAACTGTGGTAACACTAGTGTGTAGTGCGTACCTTGTAATTATCCTTGTTGGCTGTGTCTGTATTGATCGCAATTGCTCACATTTCTATACTCTTCAGGTCTTCCACTTGTTATCTTCCCAGCTGATTTAGCAGTGTTATGATGATTTGTATTCTATCAGGACAGAATAACAATGGAATCCAAAAGGTGAGGGTTTTTCCCATCAATGTTCCTGCAGTACATACTACATCCTTATTGCCTTGCAGAAGTGCCTGCACAACCTGTGCCTGCCATAGACATGGCCATTTATTAAATGTTGCAAGTGTCCATTCTTGTATCTTCTCAATGCTAGGGGTCTGTAATGACATAAGGAAAGAATAACTATATTATTACTTTTTCATGCTTGCCATTTCCAATTATGTCAGGTTCCTGCATATTGTACTAATTAATTGATTATTGAGACTGTGCCAACGATGCCAGATGGTTGGGAAACAAACCTTGTCAAACAGTTGTGCCAGCCGCTGCTGGAGGGTTTGAGGGATAAAGTTAGGCTGAGTTTGAAATATTCACGTGATACACTAAATACATGCAAACACCAAATGCCACCCTCTTACCCTCCAGCACAAGGATGGGAAGGAGCCTGCCAGAGAATCTGTTCTTAACACCAACCTAAAATTATCTGAATTTTGTCTTTGACCATAGAGAGACTGGAAGAAAAGAGGCCATTTGCATTTCTCAGGTTTGCAGTAAAGTCTATAAGCATAGAGGTGTCAGAGAATTTCATGAATATGTTTCTGCTACAAGACAAGGTTAGCAAAAGTAAATAAGTATGTCATCAAGATATACCACTACATTAGGGAGAAACAGAGTTGCAGTTGCAGTTGCAGTTGCAGTTGCACATGACTTCCAAATTAGAGCATAACATACCCAGTTGAATTAAATAAACAAAAAATAGTATGGGATATGAGGTAGCACTAGAATCTAGTGAGCGACATCACTGCTTGTTCTTCTCCCCCATCCACTCGTTTGCTACCTTGACCAGCTGGCCTGACACCCAATCCCTACTCCCCTCTGTCCATTCAGATTACTCTCAGTAGCTCAAAATATCTTGGGAGCTACTAGATTATCATGTCTAACAAGAAATCCAATATCTCGCTACCTGAAGTCTCTTGGAGTGAGAACAACTATGCTTGTGTGTGGAGCCTCATTGCAGAAATTAGTAAGCCTGCCAACTACAAGGTTCTCTTTGGCAAAAAGGACAAAAATGAGGTATATTTCATGATTTAACTTTGTTCTTTCTATTTTAATTTCCCTAGAACACATCTGGAGAGTCAAAAGCTAGCATTTACAAGCATATTGCTGCTACTATTCTCCCAGATTAGTATGGTATGGATGCTACTGTGACTGGTGATCGTATTAAGAGCAAATTGGAAAGGTAAGTGTATACTTTGAATAATTATAATCATTCTATCTAATATTTATAGTCTCACTAAAACCTATAAGCGCCATGCTCTTAAATTCCAGACCACTAGGAAAGGGGTTAGAGAGCATAATGTAGATGAATCAGACTCTGAGGAGTACTGTGATTTCTACATTGGTGCAGATGGCCCAAGTGAGAACATATCTGAAGATGCAAAGAATATATGGGGTATATGAGATCAATATAAAATACTCATTGCTAACTTTAATATAGACGAGATCATCAGGGATTTTCCTTTTTTCCCTGATTTGCATAGGATTTTTGCTGGTCACCCTAATGTTACTCCTATTGCCATCACCACTAGAGTAGGTCCTTATGGAAAAAAGACTCTTCATCTCCAGCCTCTTGAGAAGCCTCAGGTAGAGTTTACTAACTCCCAGGAGACTCAGATCAGAACCCTACAAGATGCTCTGAACTTTGCTCAAGCTCAGAACTCTTCTAAAGCATCTGCTAGTGCTTCTCAGGACTTTTTGGAACAAGAGAATCTATTCTCTAGTTCCCAGGCTTTCAAGAAAGGTCCTAAGGTTTCCACCTTTTCTCAGGAGGGTCTTTCTAAAGCCAAGGAGACCATTCAAAGAGTTCCTAAGAAGCGTACTATTGAGGATACTCTGTTTGAAATTCAGAAGTATACTTTTGATCTTTTACTATTATTTATTACTGATCTAATTGATTAGGGCAAATCTTGATGCTATGAATGCTTGTGCTTCTAAAGAGATGAGCATTAAAACCAGAGAAATTCTTTTAGAAGAATTCAAGCAGGGAATCTGGACAAAAGATGAGTACTGTGAGAAGATTGCAGATCTTGATGATTCTCACTCTGCTAAAAAAGCTCACTCCTATTCTCCTGATTGGGATTTGTCAAACTTTTAATCTATGTTCATTTCTAACTGTGAAGCTATTTTTTATACCAACTATAGTCATTCCTTTATTTACTTCACAGTCATTTAAAGCATTTACAAAGAAGTCATCTGAGTACAATCAGATTACAGATTACAGAATGCTAGTAACTCTGCAATGAGTCTTTGTCTTTTTATCTCTCCACTTTGTCCTACATGTGCTTCTTGTGGTAAGTCTTTATCTTCCAGCTCATCTTGAATACCAGAGTCTTCCTTCTCCTCTATCTGAGTATGAAAAGATGAAAAGTATTCACCCCTTTTTGCTCCCTCCACCTCAATAACAATGTTGTGTATAACTATTGCAATTGTCATCCATTGACATGCTTCAATATGTTGCCTGTTAGAGTTGATTGCAACCTGAAGTCCACAAAGGCACTGAAATCTTTCTTTCAATGCTCCCATACAATGTTCAGACCAAACATGTAGGTTAGCAACTGCTCGATCGAATGTGGCATTGTGTGGCAAGAGTGAGGCTGGTTTCTTGTGGACAGGAATGGTTTGAGAGATGAGGGGATAGGCAGAATCAACCCAAGCAAACTCTTCTCCCTTGAAGAACCAATCAGGATGTTTTCCTGCTGCTGTACTCTCAAATGCCCAGGCATCATGAGCAGACCCAGTCAGGCCATGAGAGTAATCCACAATGCGAAGGTTGGAAGGTAAGTTTTCAATCTAATAATTCAGTTAGTATAGATCTTTTGATAAGATAGAATCAGTAGAAAAACCTGTAAATTAAGCCCATAGTTTAAATTTCTAGTGAAATATGCATCACCATTGAGACCAGGCTTTGCATATAGAACCACAATGGTTCCATCATATATAACCCAGCCTTCTCTCCATAGCCCTCTAAATCCAAGATGTTCATCCATCCAGCATTTCTCCTTCTCCTTTTCTTTATCAGTAGGAAGGCAGACAAAGTTGTCATGAAGAGACTCAATGGCAGTGAAGCATCATTTTGTGTAAAGCTCAACTGCACCCTCTGAGTATCCAGCAAAACATGCAATATCCTCCAAGGAAGCTCCATTCCCATAGCAGCCCATGCGATAAAGGGTAACTCCTAGCTGGATCTCCACAGATTCTTGAGAGTTGCCTGATTGATTATAAAAGATTGGATGATCTTCATTCAGTGATAAGATAACTTGAAATGTTTCTGGAGAAACACGCAGCATATTGGTAAATCGATGATAATCAGATGGGTTCTGAGCATATTCCCAAGCCAGGTGAAGACTCCCAGCCTTGGTAACAGGAGAACGGGACTGTAGATAATGGGTTTGACGAATAGCCAAGATAGAGCTGATATCAACATTGAGCTCTTGTGCCAGATCTTCTAGGGTCTGTGGAGGCTGGAAGATAGCTCTGATAGCAGTAAAAAGAGCATATGCAGCAATATACTGCTCACGCAGTGATGGGGAGGGCATGATCTCAAGAAGATGATGGTAAATGTTTATCATGCACTCTGATGCATCAGGCCAACTAGCTATGTCCTAATTTGGAAAGTCACATGCAACTGCAACTGCAACTGTGACAACTCTGTGACTTCCTATTGATATCCAGCATATCAGTGAAGATGCTGTTAACAAAATGCTGGAAAACAGCAGGGACATTAGTGAGTCCAAATAGCACTACTAATCACTCAAAGAAACATAATGCATGCAGAACAAGGTCTTTCACTCATCTCCATTAGCAATGCAGATCAGGGAGGTTAAAATAAAATTTCAAAGCTTCATTGATAAAAATGCCAAATAAAGATTTAAACTATACTTGCATTATCTAATTGAAGTGGCACACTGTTAAGTCTGGTTCCTCCGGACCCAGGTCTGATTGGAGGTCCAAAGGTTAGTGTATGAAGTTCATGAGGGGACGAACAGAGTTCAGAGCAGCAAGGGGGTACCTAGGAGGACGTTGGTGCAGGACTTATGTGTCACACCCTTGCCTAGGCTCTGTCCTCGTATTTCGTAGAAGAGAGGAAGAGAGAGGAGAGGGAAGGGAGTCAGACGAGAGGCAGGAGGTGACTAGTTTGATATTTGTACTAAGGTACAGAAGCAGAATACAGGAGCTTTATATACTGAAGTCCGGTCTGGAGTTCGGATGGAGGAATGGAGGACCATATGGTAAGGTATGTCGGGTAAGAGGGAAGCATATGGAGATGGGGAACATACATAGTGAGAGTATATGGTGTGGCAAAGGGTCGAAGGGATGGTACTAAGGGTCATAACTAGAGAATGGAGGGTTGAAGGTATAAAGGGAATACTAAATAAGGAAAGTGAGGGAAGTCTGATGCTAGGAGAATGGAGTCCGATATGAAAGGGGGAAGTCTGGATTATGGAGGAATGGAGAAGGAGTGAAGGGTCTAGAGATTGGAGATTGGAGCGGATATGACAGTGCCCCCCTATTAAGGCTAAGCCCTCGAGGCTGACTAAGTTTGGACCGGAGAAGAGACCGAGTGGAGATCACATGATGTCCACGATTTGGAGTGTAAAACAACGATAGGTTGCATCTCGCTAAGTTGATCTTGTCCAATAACCACAACCATCCTCATGCCATCCCCCACAATCGACATGCCTGCCACCAACCCCCTCGACCATCAGATTGTGGCTCTCGCAGCCCAGCTGCAGGAAATGCAGCAATGTTGTGAGGAGAAGGTGGAGGAGAAATGTCGTGCCCGGGAAGAGGCGGAAAGAATCACATGCGAGGAGTGCGAGCACCAAGAGCAGGCCGTGCGGGCAGAGCATGAGTGCAATGAGCGCAGGAAGGCGGTGGAGGAACATGCCAAGAGCATCTGGGAGGAGCACCTCAAGAAGGCAAAGAAGGAGCAGGAGGTGGCATGAGCCAAGGAGAAGGGGAAGGCGAGGGCAACGGGGCACAACCAGGTGCATGGCCTGTTCATCGGGCCTCAGACATGACTAACAGAGGTCTGCAGGATGAGGCCATCAAATTCCCAAGCAAGGACGAGGGCAACAGGGGCGAGCCATCGACATCGGACCGGGTCCCGAAGAGGGGACGTGAGGCCACCAACCCTGGGTGGTCCCCGTGTGCATGGTGCATGCAATGGGGTGAGGAATGTCAGCCCCCACAACAGAGGTCGAAGGGGAGGTCATGCTGTGTGTGCACATGCAGCCACCTCATCTGCAAGAGGAAGGAGGCCCTGGAGGACCACAAGAAGGCAGATGAAGATGATGAGGAAGACCACCCAGCGCCTCGCAAGAAGGCCCGGGTGGAGGTGGTGATTCCGCCCCCCCCTATCCCACTACAGGCGCCCTCGTGGCCCTTCTTACGAAGGCCATGGGGTTGCTTGGCCTCATTGCCGGGGGTTTCACGCCCCTGCGAGAAGAAGTGGCTGGGGTGCAGGAGGAGCTGAGGAGGCTCCAAGAGGAGGTCGTGGGGATACGGGTGAGGGAGTGCAGATACGAGGAGGTGGGGACGCAGATGAGGGTGGACCTGGAGGTGGAGAGGATGGTGATGAAGGTGCAGATGAAGGGGACAGAGGAGGCAGAA
>JBBPKT010000277.1:0-25592 GCA_038089395.1 Pulveroboletus frians | reverse complement strand
CTACTCCCTCGCCCGCTCCTAAACACACCATCCACGAGCACGCAGTCTAATGGCACTTCGCGACCCACATCATTCTCGTCACAGTCATCGCTACTCTCGTCGTCCTCCACAGGTATGGACATGACTTGGACTGACTGCTCTGCGTCCTGCGGCATTCTGCGGACGAAGCCGTTCCCGGCGACGCTCGCGACAACACTCAAAAAAGCTTGGGTCATGGACTTCTCTTCGAGCTCGGTGTCTGCGAGCTCGGCTGAGTCGACCTAGGCGTTTGCCGCGTCTGCATGAGCTTCCGAGAGCAGCCTTTCGGGGTGGGCGCATTAACGGATGAGGTTAGCGAGCATTCCAGATGGGGGTAGAGGGAAATGTTCAAAAGACCATTCGACGGCTTCAAGAGTGTCAATCGGTGAAGACATTGAGAATGGTCCAAGCGCGCCTCTTGTTCTGCCCGCCCCTAAGTTGTCGAGCAGGGGGTTGCACTGCCACCTAAAAGTAGGGTGGATGATGTCATTCATATGTATGTATTTAACTTGCCCCTTCTCCCTTTCACCCGCTCAGCGCTCAACGATGAAGTGCATTCGACGCATCGCCCGCCTGCGCTTCATCAAACCAGACCAGCCTACGGACAGGTATGACACGATCCTCGTCTATCTTGGATCCGACTAACCTTGCACGTACATCAGCCCTTTGTTGTCCTCCATATCTGATGCCCCCCTAGTGCTCCAGAGCACGCCCAATGACCGAGCCACCACGCTACCTCCCGCCAAGTGGCCATCGCTGCCACAACAGCCAGAGGGGTCCACTCAGAGTTTCGAGGGGCGCTCACCGTTGCTGATAAGCCGAGCTGCCCTCACCAGCGTAGCGGCCCACATTTCTGGGAAACAGGGAATGCTCGCTTTCCATAGCGATCCACTTTATCACGCTCATCCAGCCTCACAAGTCCGCGCTTTCCACACTTCATCGTCCGCATCTTATGATTCAACGTCCTACAACGCAACGAACGTGCCCGATTTCTTCGTCAGATACAAACACCACCGTGCCATCCCCTCAGCAGATTCGGTGAGCCCAATTCCCCATTGTCTAGTCCAATGCCAACAATGTCCCTCGCTCTCCAGCAAAGCTATGACCGCACATACGAAGACATGGGATTAATGAACTCCCTGACCGACTCCATTCTTGCGGGTGACATCGTCGCAACTACCCGTCGTTTGAAGTCCAAGATCCCTGTCGAGCACAAGGCTACCGAGGGTCGCATCATCCATCCATCCGGCTTTGTTGTCCCCGGCCCGGGGCATACCAGCACTTCGGACGTCGCACGCGCCAAGGAAGGAAAGCGTAACGAGAAAAAGGATCGCGCAGCACAAACAGTCGCCGTCGCCCATCGTGTCCTCGAGTCCGAGTTTGAACAAGTCGCTGCCACGACACTTACTCCCCAGCACAAGGTACCCTTCGAGGTATGCGACCCTGATGGAACCGTCGCGCATCCTAGCGGGTTCGTTCCCCCAACACCTGCCCACAAGTTCAGGTATACCATCAACACCACCCCGCTCAGAGACCGCAAGGTTTCTGCCGTGCGACAAAGCTTCAGGCAGCCATCTCCACCCCGTGGTGTTTTAAGGGCCATTCACACGGCTTCGGCAAAGAACGGCCCCACAGACGTTTAGGGTGGTGGTGATATGATCGGCCCGTGTCCCGACCTTGTGATCGATGATTCTAGGAGCTTGTTGGCCAGTGTTTATCTGATCCGAAAGATGGTGGAAATAAATGGAACTTGTAGAATGTTCATCCTGCAAAGATGTTGGAATTGACTAGCGCATTTTTCTGTACTTGTCTTGCTCAGCTTCGGAAAGAATACTTTGACGATAGTTGCCACCCAGGTCGGAGGTGCTCATAACCGACGATCGTTCAATGCGTTGGATTGACAGAAGCGCCCCTTCATTCGCAGATCAGCTGTCCTGAGAACATGCTTACTCGTAATGCAAATGTACATCAACTATTTGATGTGCCTCATGAATCTTCCCCTACTGACCCTCTGTATGTGGATGGCTGTCCTGCTCGCAGCAAATTATTGCTATTACTCCCCAAGTCAGCATCGTGTGATTTGTGCGAGACCTGCAAGGGCCTTTGAGCCGACGAGTGACTCAACAGGGGGAAACCCGAGTTCGATCCAGTAGATGGAAACATGGTCGAGGATGATGGAAATGAGCCTTGGCTGCTCAATGGTAGGAGGCCGCTAGAGGGAAACGCCCCCGAAGTGCTAGGCGATGACAGCGACGCCCGCAGACTAAGGGTCGGCTCGAAAGGAGGGGCTTTACTGGATAGCGTCGACGAACCTACGGAACTTGTTGAGCGAGACAACGATGATGACGATGACGTGGATTGGGAGAAGATCGTATTGGTGGAGTGTGACGGCACTGGTGTCGCCGTGGGGGTAAAGCCTGAAGATATTGACGAAGAAGACGAGTGTAAGCGCCCCAGTTGATGAGCTAAGCTGGGAGGACGTGGTAGTCCTGAAGTACTGAGGTCACTGCTTGTTCGATAGCTAGATTGTGACCGGGGCTGGTGGCGAGGAAAATAAGGAGGTGAAATGGGTGGTTGACCAGCTTTCTGTGCAACCGGGCGTCCGATCGTGCCAGGATGTGATTGACGCCGCCGCTGCGTTTCTGTCATCGGGGAATCTCCATGGAGACTATCCCATATATCGTCATTCTGAAAACCACTCCGTTCCGCGAGCTCAATTTCCCGTTGGATTTCGGCGAGCTGGACCTCGAGATCCGGAATCACAGAGTGTTCCAGCCTTTCCTTCTTTCCTGTCAATCGTTCCAACTTCTGGTTCAGCGTCGCACATTCTCCCTTTATGCATTCTCTCCTTTTCCTCCCTTCCTCTTCTTGCTTCTCTCGTTTGGCTCTGACCGCATCAGCTTCGCTCTTCACCGTTCGTAGAACTTCTTCGATTTCCGACTGCTTTCGCTCCAGTCCTGGCAATTCTTGCTCATCGGTTGCTGTCAATCGTTCGAGCTGTTCTCGGCTTTCATTTGCACGCCGCACGGCATCCTCAAGCGCGCGAACACGTTGGCGTGCTTTACCTTCTGCAACACCGGCTTTTTCCGACGACCGTTTCAGTACATCGATCTCGGCGCGCAAGCTGGTCGTAGTTTTGTTCCCGTCGCGCCTCGCAGACTTGAGGGCGGCTTGTAGCGTACCCTGCTCGGCATGCAGGGCGTTTAGTTGATGCGAGAGCGTTCGCAGGCGTTCTTCCAGAGTCGGCGTCTGGGAAGTCGAAGGGGGAGGGGTCGAACGTTCATTGACATTGCTTGTTGATGTAGACAGAGTCTCTGGTGTAGGGATAGCATGATGATCTTCATTTCGCTCGTTGTCCACGGTCATGTTATCAGCATCTACATCGCACATTGAGCGCGTATCACCCAAACACACGTGCACACTCACCCTCGGTGGTGACCTGCCTCCGCATCGTCCCCCCGCTGACGAGCGCCAGGTCAATGTCATACTGTCTTCCAGGATGTAATCCGTAGATGACGATGATAGCTTCATCAGCATGCTCGTTCATGCGCAGGATGACACGCTGCCAGTTTGAGCCGTTCACGTCTACGGAGAGCCCGTGAGACATCGCATCCGCGATAATCCCGCGCGAATCCAAAACAGAATCGTTGTTCACGTCGTTTAGGGCATCACCTGCGAGCTCTGGCTCTGGCTCTGGGTCATCGTCTGTGGTAGGATGAGCCTCGAGGGATGACGAAAGGATGAAGGTAGCGGAAACGGATGTTATTTCTCGTACTGCAAGGGTAAGGTGAGGTGTCCATGGTCGTATGGTGCGCCACTCAGTGGGACTAGATGTAGACGGAGCAGGCGTGACGGGAGTTGGCGCATCACCCATGTCAAGTGGTGAATAGTTGTGCGATGCGAATATTCGTGGCTAGTGTTTTGAGCGAGAGACAAAGATCCAAGAACGATATGTAGAGTGTTCGTCTCGCGACCGGCGCGCGCCTACTCTTGCTCGAGTAATGTAAATGCGGATTCCGATGGCCCGCGTTGTGGCAACGGATAAGCGGAGACAGGTCAATGAGCGTTGTTTGGATTAAAAGCCTTTGGTAAACATCCAAATAAGGAATGCTTAGCTGGCAACAGACCGGCCTGGTCGAAGTCATCGTCCTACGCTAACGCACGCAGAGTGTCGTGACAATCTGGCTTCTGCGTGCACCTTCGGGAATACCTACTTCTTTCAAGGAGCGGCTCGCGGGACTACTGGCCCAATTACACGCGGAGGACAAGCAAACGACACTACTCAGAGCGCCAAATCAACGATGATGACCATCCACAATTCTGTCGCAGGAGACAGTGTCAACTTCATCCAGAACTACTCTGTCCACTTCACCCTCGAAAACTCCAGCGTGACCGCACGGGCAGACATTGTCTGCAAGATTAGCTTCAGGGACATGGGTACCAAGAAATACAAACGTGTGTGATCTGGGCTAGTAGTATCCCAATTCCAACTCTCTCAAGGCCGGGATCCGAGAATTTATGGTGTGGTCCCAGGAACATCGGGAGTGTGACCCGTGACTATACACGAACCCTCATTCTTGGAGAGGGGCCTCTGGTGGGAGTATGGGGTTTGTATTCCAGGCCGGCCCCCCTCTCGCACGCTGACTGGAGTTCCCAATGGAAGCGAAGCTCCCTTCCTAAAGCCCGGACTCATCAGAGGGTGTGTTTTCGTAAGTTTCTTTATTCTTCAAACCGAATACATTATTGCGCACTTAGCAACTCGGCTCCTTCTCATCTTGACGTCTCGGCATGGAATCATGCACCCTACTCGTTCATGCCAGCAGGTATATTGATGTCGCTAAAGTGAAAGCAGACAGATTGACTAGATACGGCAGGCAAGTCGGTTGGTATGCTCAATGACCCGTGATTCTGACGATGCAAAGTGAACACCAAGGGTGTCTCTTGTTGAAAGTTCGCTATGGTGTGTTTGACCTGTCGACGTGATGTAGCAACTGACAACTGGGTCCTGCAAGGCAGAAGATCCGGTTTTCTGGTGAGGGAAAGGGGGTGATGGGACTTCGCGGCAAGGCGGGCTACTCGGATACCCCAGTGTCGGCAGGGACAGCTCAGAGGTGAGTCTATACTGTATTCCGCTTCAATGGGCTCGGGGATCAATGCAGTGAGCTAAAGCATTGCAATAACGGAGATGGAACAACACAGATTAACCAAATATGAAGGAGGGTTGTTGTATCTGATGTATTATGTTATAGGTCAGTCGGGCAAATTGGGTTCACGGGTCTATCACAGATACCGACCACGAAGACTTCGGCGGACTAAGTGGCTTTCGGCAGCCAAACAGCGTGGGCATTGTGTACCAAAGAACGTAGCGGAAATGAACATGCCATACACACCGTCTGCATCTTGTACAGAGCCGCTTATTGTCGGACGAAGCCATCAAATCAGGACCAATATATTGTTTGGTTCCCTCTGGCCATCTGCTTGGTTCTTATTACACATCCCCGCGAATCTAGCATAGTCAATCCAGGCTCCGATCCGTTTGTCTTTCGCAATCATCAGAATAGTAGGTGTACGCAAGTTCCTCGGCTGATGCATCAGACTAAGCCAAATTTAAACGCAGAGGAGCGGTTAGTATTCAATCTGTCTTAGCAATGTCAGCTGAGGTCCAGCTCGGAGTTCTCCTTGAGGTAATTATCATGCCCAACCTGCCAGGCCATCGCTGAGTACAAGAAGGGCAATAACGAAGTCTGTACGATCCCCCCGGAGCATATAACCTGTTTGGTTTCGCACTCAATACTGTTGCACTGGAGAGAGTAGTGAGACCGCTCGACGGTGCCTGCCAGCAGTCATGCACGTCATTGGCACCACCTCAGCACACCTTTTTCAACGTGAGTCACGTTTCTATGGAGGTATCTTTATGTTACCAAGAATGGCGGTTTGTTCCAAGGAGACATGTATGAGTGTCGTTCTGCGTATGCCGATGCACTTGCCAAACTGGTCGGTTTAGATGAGGGGGAAATTGCTTGTGGGCTTCGTCCTCTTGCTACCAAGGGACGTGTCACTGAAGGTCGGGAGTCCTTTCTCTATCTCACTCATATATTATACCTTCCCACCCGTCTTCGACCCCAATCGAGTCAAATATTTCTGCAAATCACCGCATCCCGCGAGTTACATTCCCTTGCGTATTCAGCCTGAGGATCCAAGGCAACATGCCACCGCATTGTACAAATGGATGTCAGATCCAAGTTATGCGACAAATTCTGATCCAAACGACGCACCTACTACCTACGTGCCCTTCCAGAAGAGCTTCGAGAGTGGTTTATTTGATTGGAAGAGCGGGACTTGAGCCAATCCGTTCACATCATCTTATGAATCTGTCTCATTCATTGCTCTGAACGGGTTTGGCCGAGTTCCGGTTTTGCACCGTGAGTAGAAAACCGCGTGATTCTCCGTCAACATGATCGTTTTCAGAGTCGGGACAATTTCCATACCCCTCTCAAACAGATGTCTTTATCTTCCAGATACCTCATATGCATCGTGCGATGACTGTTCTTATGTCCGTGTGTCCACTACAGAAGGTTAACCATGTCATAACATAGATCTGAACCAAGGACTCGCCCGAGGCGCTGAAAGCAACCAGATTCAATTCGTTCCCCTCGGCTTCCTCCTGTGATGGGTCAGGATGTGTACTGTGTAAGTTCTAGAGGCGCCTTTCATTCACCTTCGCACTGGGCAGGGAGTCTTTACGCCCATTTGGCTGCGTAACATTGCGCACGACTGGCTTGATGCGGAGGCTACAGCCGTCCCGATGAACATGCACATGACTGTCCCCTTACATTAAGTTACTGATCGGTTCGTCTCTACTTCCCTTTTCGTTTGTCCCACACTGCGAACCTGACATGGATCATCGGGCCTCAGTGTGGCGCCCAAAAAATTGTTGCCTCACTTTTGGGACAGAAGCAGTCAGGCATATCAAATAGTCCTGATCATGAGGTTTCGGAGGAGGTCGCGGAACGATTTCATCGTGTCCATGTTGGGAAGTTTCGCACATGCTTCTTCATGCCCTTCTATGTAACGTGACCGGAGACACTGACGCCCAGGTGCTAGGTAAGTACACTGAATTCAAACTAAGCTAACACTGCAGAAACGAATCGTCTACCTGAGATGCCTAGTAAAAAGGAATAGCTCTATCCCGATGTGCTAGTGATCTAGGGTTACTAAAAAGACAAGCCCGTCGTACGGGTTCTGATGACGAACGGGATCCAATACCACGAACGAATCATGAATTACACCGGTTGCGATCGAAATCCCTAGGACGTCCTGCAATACTCGTGCTTTTCATCTACTCCCTTGCCCCCGACGACATCTTCCAACTTCTTCTTGCCGACCTTGCGCGAGATAGCCCAGGCACTAAACGTATGTCCTTGCGCAAACACAGCCTCAATTTCCTCGAGCGTACGTTGTGCTGTTTCAGGGAAACAAAGGAGGAAATGGATCGCGGCCGCAAAGTTGAACGTGGCGAACACAAAGTACGTCTCCCACGCGATGTGCGACAGAGCCGGTGGAACAGCCCAGGCGAGCGCAAAGTTGAACAGCCAGTTGGTTGCGGTAGAGAGTGAGACCGCCTTGGCACGCACCCTCATAGGAAAGATCTCCGCGGGATATGTCCACGAGGCAGGTCCCATGGTGATGGCGAACGAGCAAACGAAGAGGTATGAACAAACAATGATAGCCTTGGTCACCGCATGGTTGTTAGTGATGACCCACACTTGTTTACCATCGACAGTTCCCCACTCTCCATATCGACCTTGGAGACCGCCAACAAGGCAAAGGAAAAGGCCCATGAGCGTGGAACCAATGATGAGGAGCGGACGACGACCCCATCGATCGATGTAGATGATTGCGGGGACAGTGAAAGCGACATTGAGGACGTATTGGACGGAGGAGGCAACGAGGTTGCTGCGCCGACCGGTAAGACCGGCACCTTCGAACACGTACACGATGTAATACATCATGACGTTCATTCCGCATAGTTGAGACCACATCTGAAGTGAGCAGCCAAGGCTGACACGGCGGAGAATACCAGGCTTGAACAAGTCCGCATACGATTTGGCGCCTTCATTTCTTTCAAACGCGACCTGTTCCTTGATTTCCTCAAACTCCAAAACGACCAGTTCGTCGTGTCGGTCTCCGCCTCCGTGCAGGTCAGCAAGAATTTGAAGAGCCTCTTCTTCACTACGGTCGGTTATGAATAGTGTCGAAGACCAGCAAAGGGAGTGAACTTACCGCCCATGGTCGACGAGCCAACGAGGGGATTCCGGGAACAAGACCATCCCGATTCCAAGAATTATTGCAGGTATCATCTGGAGACCCCACGGAATGCGGAACGACCCGGCGCCGTTCATGTACGAACATCCGAATTGAACAAAATATTGCAGCATAATACCCCAAGTGATTGCCCATTGCTGCATGGACACGAGCCGACCACGGATCGAGGGAGCAGTGATCTCGGATTGATAGATGGGTACCACGCTGGACGAGAGACCGACGGAAATCCCAGCGATGATGCGAGCCATTATCAACATGCCACGAGTCTTTACAAGGAGAATACGGTGTGAGTAATCGTGTTTGCCTGGACGTCAGGAAGACCAAGTACGCACGATAGAAGCACATTGCAAGGTAGCACCAATGACCCAGAACACACTAGCGACAATAATGGTGTTTTTACGTCCAATTCGGTCAGCGAGGGTAGTCACCGCAAGAGCACCAAGCAGGGAACCACCAGGCATGGACGCAACTATAACTCCTTGAGCATTGGAATCAGGCTGATTTCACGTCGTCAGGGGCATTAGTGTGACACAACGATTGACTCACGTAGTTGAACTCGCGCAGGTAGGCGTCATTCTAGGTGCTTGTCAGACGATGAACGACGTCAGTGCAAGGGAGACACTCACACTTAGCAGGCCAGACATGGACGAGATGTCCAGACCAAAAAGACCACCTCCGATACATGCGAAAGTACCTACGATGTACTAGTTGGAGATTGTCAGGACAGGGAACTGGCACTGTCTGCAAGACGTACGGGGTTCGCTGCGATACGAGTGCTGTACTATGTTCAGGTTAGCAAACTCACGACCCATCGTAGACAATCCAACTCACAGTAGGCATGACAACGTCCACAGGGGATGGAAGGTGGGGGAACCTTATGGTATCGGACGTTGAAGGTTGAATATATAGGCTCCATCGTCATCGCCATTTGTCGTTTACGGACCACGTAGCTGATGTGAGACGGCAGTCATGCGGTCACGAATCAGTAACCTAGTCGGTTTCGAGCGAGCAAATCCGTTTCTTCCGCCGTGACGCTTGCGAACGTTTCGTCCAATGGTGAGGTATATCCCATGATTCTTACTGTACATGTTTCAGCCTGGCATAGAGATCAGGGAAGCATGAACCAAAAGAGAATCCCAGATAACCACCAAAAGGCTATGACGGCTTATCTATGTGCCGTTGGTGAGTATGCAGGACAATCTTTTGGCATATGCCTCTATGCCAGGCAGAAACATGTGAAAACGTGATGAAGCAAAGTTGGGTCGGGAACGGCGCGGATGTATTCGATTGCTTGCCCCAGTTTCTGGGGTTCCGGGTGGCGCCGGGATGTCACCAACACTCACGATCTCGGGCACTGTGATCAAAGTGGTCCGTACGAGTGCTGAAACTGAGTCACCGGATCTTTGGCATCAGGTACTGATGCGCGTTCTTCCGCCACTCCTCTGACGAATCCTGCCATGCTGCCATGAGGTAGAGGCTTCTGAACCAGAGCGTTGACTCGGCGGTCCGTCCAACGGACTACGATCAGATCGGGTATGCAGCGGATACCCGTAACCTCGGTAATATCCTCCAATCAGGTTTTTCAGGCCACAAGTAAGACCTGGGATTAAGGATACAGAGGGCGTCACTGTCAAACCATCAACTAATGGCAGGGTCAGCCGTGCTCTCATGCGTCAACCAACGTACCATGGAGCCTCAACCAACGAGTAAAGGAGGCAGGCCGTCGAGAGTAAAAAATCAAGGGGGGCTTCACCCACTTATGCTGAGTGGCGAGTGATTCTAATCGAACTAGCCAGCGTGTCAAAGGGACGAGGAGACATCGGTGATGTAGTCATTAATACCAGTCCTGGCTAGATTTCAGAACAGTCACAGAAATTTTGTACGCGCGTAGCGATCGAATTAGATACCACGTTTCCTTTAATCTAGTATGATCTTCCAAACAAGGTCCAACGTTTCGCATCCCGATCACAACCGATGCACTTGGTCTTGCCGTGTTCAATCGGCGTCCAACGAGCCTGGTCAAAGGGAATTGCAAGAGTCTTGGCTCCCGCAGATGGCGCGCGTTCGTCTTGAGGCTCCGCACTGGAAGAGGTCAACTGTCAGTACTCCCGAAATCACCAAGAGAACACTTACGATCGAGCACTGCGTTCTTTGACGTCATCTTCACACTGTTCCTCCTCACACCATGGACTGACGCAGATACACTTGTTGTCCAGCGTGGGTACAAAGTCCTCCCAACGCGTGACTTCCTTCAAGCGTCCATTGTATTCGTCGAGGGCCTTCTTATACATGTCATTGTGGATGGTCTCAAGGAGTCGTGGGACAGTGGCCTTCAATTCCGCAAGCGCAATCGGGGCCTTCGCACCGGTGTCACGACGGACCGACACAGTTTGTTGTTTAACGAGATCATTCGGTCCAATCTCGAGACGAAGCGGCACTCCCTATGAAAAATAGAGTATATCTCAGGAATTATCAACACAAAAAAATCAGGTATCAGACCTTTTGTTCCCAGTCGTTAAATTTGTAACCCGGAGTATAGCCTTCTCTGAGATCTGCCCTTGCTCGGATGCCGACTTCAACAAGGGATTTGGCAAGTTCGTCACACGCGTTATTAATCTTGTTCCTGTCTGCGTCACTCGTCTTGGCTGTGATACCGCATGGAACAACGACGACTTGGATCGAGGCAACGCGTGGAGGGAGGACCAACCCCTGGTTGTCGCCATGTACCATGACCATGACACCGATGGTACGCGTAGAAAGACCCCACGAGTTTTGCCATGCGTAAATTTTGCCTTGACCAGTGGGATCGTTGGGATCCTCCACCACAATGTTGAACATCTCCGGCTTCGAGAAGGTTTGGCCAAGACAATGCGAGGTGGCGGCTTGGATACCTCGGCCACTTGCTGGAATGAAACCCTCGACAGTAGTGGTATAGAGAGCACCAGCGAACTTCTCCTTTTCAGACTTTACGCCTGCAATCATAGGAACAGCGAGCAGTTCCTCGTACACACGTCGGTAGAGTTCAAGGATCTCGAGAACTTCTTTGTCAGCTTCTTCCTTGGTCAGGTGAGCCGTATGTCCCTCTTGCCACAGATATTCACGAGTTCGGAGGAATGGCTCTGAGGAGAGGACGACACTGAGTGCACACCACATAATCATATGTGCCATGACGCACGGGGATGCTTGAACTCCCATCGTACAACGTTATTCCACAGGTTAAGCTTCAAGGGCAAATCTCTATGGCTCTTGATCCATTTGGCATAATCTAAGTATTGTCAGAATATCATATTGAGAGACGGATAACGAACGCACAGGGGTACATGACAGTCTCGGATGTTGGACGGATGGCAATGGGTTCCTCCATATCAGATGATCCGCTGGTACATCATTCATCGTGACGGTTGATGAGGGTTTTTACGGGCCCACTTACGCTTTCGTAACCCATGCAACTTCCGGAGAGAAACCCTCGACATGAGCCTTTTCCCGCTCGAGAACCTTTGCGGAAACGAACATGGGGAACGACGCGTTCTGTACACCCATGGCCTTGATTCGCTTGTTGAACCAATCTACAAACACATTATGATTCGTTCTAGGACCTGTTTTCAAGGAGCTTACCTTGAATTTCTTCCCAGATGCTGTAAGACCATGGCCTGAGGATATAGCATCCACTAATGTTGTAATACTCCAACATGTCTGCCTTCAACAAAACCTATCGTACGACGCACTGAGAACGCGAGCGTAGTCTGATCGGACGACACTCACGCTCTGGTACCAAGCTGAAAAGTCGACCTCCTTTTTAACACCGATTGCGATTTGCACGGCACCCTCGATTTTTGCATCCTCCTTCTCGTTAGCGATAGGTTTCGCGGCTGTAACGTCAGTCTTGAGAGTGGCGAAGTCGACTTCTTCTATTTTGACATCCTCGGTTTCGAGGCTCTTCAGATAGGTGACAATGTCTTTCCCAGACAAGAGAAGCGTTGAGCTTGAAGAACACGCGTGGATTGCAAGCGTTGCCGACGAAGACGCAATGGAAGCATCGATGACGGTGACCACCCTGGAAAAGGTGTCCTTGTTCAATGCCATCGGCGACACTACGATCGATGGAATGAGACGTCATCTTTGGGGCTGAACAGGTCGGAGGAACGCACAAGAGTTCTTATCAAGCCTGAAAAACTCGGCAAGGAGATCCTCCGAGGCCAAACGGAGTTCTTTGAGATTGAGCTTTCTGCCGAGGGCGGACGAGCTGATTTCGGTCTCATCGCGCGCGATGACGACAACGGGGACTGGGGTGGCCGTTTTTGCGGTTTTTGGCTTGTAGACGAGGGTTTTGATCAGCTCGAAAGATTCGGGGACAGAGGCGGTGGCAAGGAGGGCATCGCGCCAGGCCAGCGGGGAGTTCACGTCTGGATGGGCGATGGTTGCGGGGGTGATTGAGAGGGATGTTAGAGAAGCAGCGAGCGACTCTGCAGAGGACATCGCGGGTGTTGACAAGGAGCGTCTGGGGTGAGGTCGGTGTTTAAAGGGGCGTGACTCGACATATCTGCGACGGTCTGCTATCAGATCAAAGGGAGACCTGCAACGTCCGATGACGACCATCCGCGACGAAAGTCCATGGATGCGTCGTACAGCGTGCTGAGCAGCTCGCATACGAAATTTTCAACTCTGAAACAAAACGCGAAAGCGACCGTGTCTTTTTCACGATACGTAACAACTTGACCAGCACTACGGATAACCACCACCACCCGGAAACATCATCGGTCCCCGCACCTCGTCGCTCTTTGCCTTGCCACAGAGCAGCTCGACCAACTTGAGCGCAAATGGAAAAGTGGTCCCTACAAGTCATGTGTTTGACAGGATTGTTCAGTTGTCATACCGCTCACCTGGTCCTCGACTGGACAGAACCAACGTCAGGAAGGAATAGGTGCAGAACCACCACGCACCTTGTCACCAGCGTTCCTTTACCTGGCACTCTATCGGACACGACGACAGCATCGTCTTTGTAGTCATAGACTGTCAGAAGACCAGTTCTAAGCTGTCTATTCTCGGTTTCGGATGCACTCACGCGAAACCAGGTCGTTCTTGATCACTGGATGTGATGTGACGGGTTGGAAAGGAAGACCAGCTGTCTTCGCAGCCAGGGGACCTATGCATCCGAGGGCATGTTGCTACCTACGCCTGGCTAGAGTGTCCTGGACGCACCTGCGCATATCATAGCCACGACCTTGTTCCCTTCGTAGTATTCCCTCACCAGGCTTTGTACTTCGGTCGACTGAGAGAGGGTCTCGGCACCCTTGAGACCGCCAGGAACGATCAGAGCATCGTATTTATCCTGCAGGTCACAGTCAAGATCTTTCTCGGTGCATCTCTACAGGGACATACCGGACCTGCATTCAGGGGCTGGAGGGTCGTGTCAGGCAAGATCTTGACGCCCCTCGAACATACAACCAATGCCGGGCTGGTGCCCACAGATCCATACGGGGATCCACCGCTTTGAACGTTCGCAGACGTACATTCGATGCCTGCACGAACGAGCGTGTCGTAGGTGATGGTACTGCACACATCAGTCCGGGTTAGGCGAGCGACGAGTGTCTCACAATTCCATCTCTTCTGTACCATCTGCGATCAGTATGAGGGCCTTCTTGGACATCTGGTCTTGATTATCGGAGAGGCGGCGAAGTTGTGGTAAGTAGCTGTTGCGGGTCAAACAGGCGCCTTTCTGGACTGGGGAGTAGAGTCTGATGGCCTGGCGTAACATGAGCCGTATCAGGGAACACCAGAACTTCACCAAACTAAATACCCTAAATTATGGACGGTGTATGCTAGAGTCAAGTAGTTTCATCGGTCGTCGCTTTTTTCAACATGTCCTGCCAATCCAACGCTAGCTTTGTGAGTGTCTTGCTTCTTGCTGTGTACAACGAAGTGAGTATCAAGTCGTTTACAAGGGAACGTAAAACCCACCAAACACAGAAAGGACTTCACGTAGCAGATCACGTTTGAGCATCCCTACGACGGTCGGACACCAACAATCATCCCTTCCAGGCCGCCTACATCACGGTCAATCACCTCCTGGCTTCCGAACCAAGACACACGTACCAAAACACCGGCCCAAACAAATCCCTAATGAGTTCTTCCCCCTTTGCCCTAAAACCTTCGTCCGCAATCTTCTTTGCGTACAAGAGCAATGCCTGTTTGTATTCCGACGGACTATCCAGTGTTTTTGCTGCATATATCTTGGACTCAAGATGACCTAGCGTCAGTGCCGTGTTCCACCATTCTGGTCGTTCCCTGTGTTCGATCGTCCCTGCGATGGTGCTAATGGCGCCTTCAATGGAGGCGACGATGTCCTTGTTAACACGCTGACGACCCTGCCAGACATCCGAGCCCTCAGCCCACCACCGCTCACTAAGCTTGATCCACGAACAAAGTTGGGAGTCGAAGGAGTACGTGACCCCGGTCGAACATTGAATCACAGGTGCCCCATTCGCCCGAATCGTAGCAGAGAGGATGGTGCAATTAGCAGGGTTTAGCAGGGAGTCGACAGTGGTAGGAGAGAAATACGCAGATTGCGACTTGACGTTTCTGTGTTGATTGTCACAACATCGGATTATCGATGAAGTTGATATACTCACATACAAGTCAACTTTCCTGACGAGGTCAACAAAAGGAGCGCTGTTTTGCAGCTGTGTATCATTGCGCATGGCGAACCCAGGCTCAGCGTGGGCATTATCCTTGTGGTACATTCGAGGTTAGTTCAGTTCACGAGAAAGTTGATCGTGCTCAACATGGCTTACCTCCTTCCCGTGTGTGAATACACATTCACTGACCCATCTTGCATTGCCGCCGCACAGAACGACGATGATGCAGTCAATCCCACCACACGGGACGGCAGATAATCCAGCCACTGTGTTTGCTTCCCGCTCACGAACAACACCTCCGTCGACCCGTCTCCCTCCGAATTGCGAGCCTCCAATACGTCCTCGCTCCCGTCCACCTTCGAACTTAGGAATGTCAAGATAGGCGGTGATGGCAAAACGTCAGCGTGTAATAGGCGCGGCATTTCCCATCTTTCGCCGACGTTTGCAATCTCACGAATGGCAACGCTCTCTCTCCGTATTCCGCCACCCAGCGTGCGAGGCTTGACAGGCGGTTCATCGTCCAATACAGAGGCTTTCCGCTTTCCTCTGCTTATCTCTGGCGTCTGTTCCAGGGAGTCAATAGGTACTTCCATATCCATGGGTCCGCCCATTTCAATATCTGCATCAAATCCACGCATGCTTGGCACGGGAGACACAGAGGGAGAAGTAGGTTTTGGCTTAGAGGCTGGTGGCCACGAATCAGGGAGTGGCGGCTCTCGGGCAGATGGAACGGTCGCTGCAGAGGGTATTGATGACATGAGGAGGGGCTGAACACGTTTCTTCGTGCTTTTCTTGGCGACCAGCTTGTTGATGTGTTCGCCGCCGTTGACGGTTGTCATACCAAATCCTGATTGAGTGCTCTGTGTGGTTGTTCGTGGAGTCGGGGAAGGAGGAGGCGTAATGCGGGATGTGGGTGGAGCATCGTCGTTTCCATACTTGATACCGTGAGAGTAACCTTCGGGAACAGGAGATGCGACGAAGCCAAATTTCTGTAGATACTGCGTTTGTGCGCTGTAGGGGGCTATGCCTTCTAGTTCTTCAGCATCGAAATCAAACACTGCCACCGTGCCATCTGAGGAAGCAGCGTATAGGGTGAGCCCGTCCCGCGACCTGAAGCATGTTAAAGGAGTGGAGAACAAGTCTTAGGGGGCTCACCAACTGAGGTCCATGATCTGCCTCTCAAAAACTTCCCGAGCAACGATGAGGGGGCGAGCAGTTTTTGTCTGCCAAATTGAGATGGATCTATCATCCGCTCCAAGAGCAACGACAGAGCATATATTTGAGGTTGCGAGAGGTGCATCCGGGTTGCGCAAAAAGATATGTGGATTGTAACTCTAGTGTCGGGTAACTTCATCGCGTGGCAAGTACGAGAAGACGGAACTTACTGCAACTTCAACGGTGTTTTCATGACCAACCAGACTAATCTCAGAGGTCCAAAGTCCTCGGGTTATGACAGCAGCGATGAAGACAAATCCCCTGTTATTAGTTGCGTTGGAAGCTGTTATGTGTGCACCGTCCGGAGACCAGCTAACATATCAATGAGTTCAAGACATAAAAGAATGTTCCAAGAACAAACCTAAGACGACGAAAGAATGTGCTGCCGGGCGAATCCTCAAAGGGCTTGGTTACCTCAGCTTCGAGACCCCAATCTGTTGTCCGCCAAATCTTGACGGTCTTGTCGTCTGACTGGGTAGCCATGAATTCACCCACAGGATCGAAGCAGACCCCCTTGACGAATCCATTATGCTGATCTAGCTTTCGCACTCGTTCTAAAGGGATACACCAGGAATAGGCAGGGATTCCCTGCAAGATTGTGGAAGTACTGACCCAGAGTATACCCGCACCATACGATGACTTTCGAGTCCAACCCAACAGAGGCTAGATAACGGTCTTCGGGTGCCCAGGCAATGTCCACAACATCTGAAAAACAATAGGTATGTGAAACAAACGGAAGGAAAAAATATTATTTACCACTTTCGTGGCCCGGTAGTCGCTTCATTGGTTTCCAATTTTCGATGTTGATCTCGTTAGAGCCAAAAACCTTCCCTCGACCTGACCTATTGGGTAGCTATGGATGAGAACAATATATGGTATGAGCTTGTACAGGCATACGCACGGGTCAAGGTCCCAGATCATGATAATCTCATCATCGCTACCACTCGCCAGCCATCTTCCAGAATGTGCCCATCTGATGGTGAGCACAGGCCCTGTATGCATACTGAGAGTGCAAAGAGATTTTGGTGGGCGATTCGAGCGTTCTGAGGCAGGATTCAGGATAGGCTTGGTACTCCATATGCGCACTTTCGCGTCGAGACCTCCTGTTGCTATTCGTGAGCCATCGGGGTGGACGTGTATGGAGAAGATGGAGAGTCGCTTGGTATCCTTGGCGCTATCTGGTAGTGGTAGCAGGTTAGCAAACATACGTGGCATAGATAACTTGGTGATACCCCTGTGCATTACCCATGTCGGCTTTGTGAAGCGCATCGTGTTGTATGAACACTCGTAGCAGAGACGGCGAAGGCATCGGGATGTCTGGTCACGTGCGCAAGGCAGCCCACCAACTGCAGCAGACGTCTGGCTTCGACGTTGACCTGTTCGTTTGTCCAACAGATGTATTCTCACCTGTCCTCACCGTGCGCTGCGCGAATGCTGCCCGTCATGCACACTTGGTAACTCTCGAGAATGATCTGCGGTTTCACCTCAAACCATGCAAGCATGGGATTGAACTTCTATACTTGTCTGGTTGAGCGCTGATGTGGATAGCTGTATGCGCAGCAAGTGCAACTCTTTCAATCTCAGGATTAGCCGCGTGCCCACTCACACTCTCATGAACTCGCAGAAAATCCTGATCGACATTGCGTCGGTCTCGGATCGAGTTACTCGTACGCTCGTTCGATATGCTGGTCGCCCAATTGTCGAAATCCATCGATTGGACAAAATAGTCGTCGGGTCCAATGCTATTCTGGAAACACTCAACAAGAGCTTACTTCTAGACGACGGCAGTATCGACGATCGGCTTGCAGACTGGTTAGGCAGCGATGAACCCCGGACATGTCTACATACGTTGAACCAAATGGAGAAAATATTGAACGAACGGACGCCCCATGGTGGAAGGAGCTTATTTCAAGCATCGAGTTTTACGCACACCCGGGACATCAGTAACGATGCGATTGGGCTCTTCCTGATGCACAAAGCCTTTTTCCACTTCTTGTTGATGCCAACGGACATCTGGTAACTGTCATGATTAATCTACCATGGATTCCCTCATGGTCCTGCGCAGGAATCGCGAAAATGATGGTCGGCGACTACTCGTACCTGCTCAGCACGGTATGATGGATGTGCAACAGGCAAATGGCGCTCGGGGTCTCGCACAATTTATGCCACGCAAGAGCGGGAATATCTCTAGCGTACACCAAGGGGGAAGTATGGGGAAGGAGATGGTCAACGGTATGTTATTATAGTTGTTCACACATGCCGAGTATCTCACGGGGATGTATTTTGCAGTGAAGAAGCTCAAGGGCATCATGAAGTGGCTAAACGCATGGAATTGCAAGGACACACACAGATGGATTATCAGCATGCGTCAGCCTGACACGTGCGTATGGTTGCCTAAAACGCATGCATTCGTGACGTGGAAGAATTCGGCCGACTCGTTTCTGTGGTTATATGGGAAAGGTAGAGTGCTTATGTTTTAAGGTGGCTGCTGCCGAGCTGAAAATTATCAGCTGGGGCCGGGAAATCTGTCCTAGCGTGCGTGATTCCTTCGTACTTCTTGCCGATGTTAACCCTGGTCACTAGTGCTTCTGTAGTCGAGAACCTCAAGGACATGCTCGAAGATGGCGAGATATTGATGTTCTTTTACTGTGACTTCCGAAGTGGGCGATCTACGAATGCTGCGGAAGTAATGCGCTCCCTGCTCTCCCAGCTGCTCCAGCAATTAGGGCAGTGTATCATCGATCATGATGCGATTGACGAACTAGTCAAGGTCAGGGATGAAGGCGTTTCAATCATCAATGATGCCATGTTGCTCGCCTACCACTTTTCTCGTGTGGCGAAGCAGCTCAGCCAACAGCCACTCATCGTTATCGATGCTCTGGATGAGTGTCAAAATGTAGAGGGCCTCTTGGATGCTCTTATAGAGCTGAGGAAGGGTGGTCTCCGATTATTTGTGACCAGCCGGCCACTGCAAGTAATCAAGGAGAGGCTCGGCGCTTTTCCTGCAATCTCCATGGACACGATGAACTACGAAATATCAACGGATATTATATTGCATGTCACGAAAGTTTTGGACTCTCATCGACGTCTGAGAATCATGGACACCAGTTTGAAGAAGGAGGTTTATTCCACTCTATTGGAGAGGGCCGATGGGATGTGAGTGGTATCGCGCTGCGAAATTATTGGATAGAGTCCTGAAGGCTACTTCGTAGGTTTCGTTGGGTGCAATGCCAACTCGATGTCATCAAGCGATGTGTGACCACAGCGGACGTCCGAAAGGCACTGAACAACCTTCCGAGTGGTCTGGATGAGACGTATGAAAGAATCCTTCTCCAGATCGATAGAGACAAGGAAGGCGACGTTGTCAAGAGAGCTTTGGTATGGCTTGTAGCTGCCTTGGTACCCTTGCAATTGTCCCAAATTATGGAAGGCCTCTCGATTGATGTCGGTCGCCAAGAGCTGGATCCTGAATTCTCACCTGTTCATGGGCCTGCTCTGCTGGATGCGCTCGGCAGTTTAGTGACGCACAATGAATTGACGGATGTTGTCACACTGTCTCATTTCAGTGTCAAGGTATGCCTGTCGTTGTGGTCGCCTGGTTCTGTCACTGATTTTGGTTGGACAGGAATACCTCACGGGAGAGTCCATTCACAGGAGACATCCGATATATAATATCAATGAACGGGAGGCTCACACCCAGCTTGTATTGCATTGCATATCCTACATCGTTGCCTACCTCAAGCGCGGTAAACCTGGCAGTTACAGAGCATCAACAGGCAACGCACACTGGCCTCGGATATGCTATGACGATTACGACACGGCTGTCACTTGCACAGCAGGACGTCCTATAGCTCCGATTCATTCATCCGTGTCCTATTCTCTTCTCGAGTATGTATACTATTGTTTCCGACACCTTTACTGCATCAACCCGAGGAATCAAGAGATATTGCAAGCTATCATGGACCTCCGATCGCATGTGCAACAACACCCTTCGGAATGGGAAAAGCTGGCCTCACGCGCTTTATGGCCAAGTTCCGATCATGATTTTGTGATGTACATTTTGATCGGTTTCGCACCGGAGCCAATGATGCGTTTATATCTCGATCATTTTAAACCCAAGTTGAAGGACGGGACGAATCCACTCGTATATGCAGCATACTTTTCCAAATCCGAGCACGCCCGGACCTTACTGTCAAGAGGCGTTAGCCTGAACCGCACCGGCCGTGATGTTAGGTCTTCACGCCAGCTCCTGCCACTTGAAGTTGCTCTCCATCAGTCGTATGATTGCGATGTCCTCGACTTGTTCTTGAAGGCAGGAAGCCCTGTTCCTCAGGCGCTCTTTGTGAGCATGCTGCATGAGGGGGAAACATACGATCCATTTCTTAGCCGCAATGTTGTGAAGCTGCTACAAACAGATGAGTTCGTCGAGTGGGCCTTCGACGTTTTTGATGGGGAAGCACTGTCACATGCACTGGACCCTGCCCAACATCATTTCAGATTCTCTGAAAGAGATGTCTCCTTCATCCAAAGAAGACTAATCCAGATCGACCAGGACCCGAATACCCAATTCGATGAGAAATCCCTCCGCAGTGCAGTGTCTGCGGGACATATTTCTACCGTCAAACAAATGCTCTCCTTCAATGTGCCATTGCCTCACAACATCCTTCTTGACGCGGTCCACAGCCCCCACTCAAAAGTGGCGATGATACGTTTCTTGCTCAGCGAGAGGAGTAGTGTACACGTCATGTCGTCAGACGGAGACACTCCGCTCCATATGGCCCTCAGACCACCGAAGGATGAATGTTTGGAGAGTGTCCAAATACTCGTTGATGCAGGGTGCGACCCATCCGCATCCAATCTAAATGGATGGACGCCTCTTCACCTTGCAACCAAGCATAGACAGATCTCCGTCATCAAGTACTTGCTTTCTTTGCAGGTGGAACTACCACCCGATATCATGTTGTCAGCAGCCGAGTCAGGCGCCCCATCAACGCTGCGCTTGCTAATGAGCAAAGGAGCTCATTTACATGCTATTCGGGCGGACGGAAGTACACCCCTCCATCTCGTTCTAGAGACTTTCCTAACGAATCCGGACGAATGTCTGGAGTGTGTCAAAATTCTCGTCAATGCTGACTGCGATCCCTCTCTACCCAATGCTTTCGGCGAGACACCTTTTGATCTCGCGGTAAAGAGGGCCCCGCCCATGGTCATAAAGTACCTCCTTTCACTGAACATTCAGCCATCTCCTGGTACCTTCCTGTCCGTGTGTGGCAACCAATCCGGGAGAATGTCTCCGATAATTCAACTCCTGATCAGCCAGGGGGCCGATATACACTCTACTCTCCCTAATGGGGACGGTCCACTTCACCTTTGCATGGCAGCCTGCTCTGAAGTAGAATGTTTAAGAACAATTGAAACCCTCGTCAGTGCAGGGTGCAATGCTCGTGCTTGCAATTTGGCTGGTGAAACACCCTTTCACGTTGCGGCGAGGCACGAATACATCCTGGTCATGGAGTATCTGCTCTCAATCGGCATATCAGCACCCTTGGATATAATGCTCACTTTACTGCGGACGCCTCGTCTGGGAACCAGGCGCGTCCCAACGTTAGCTCGCTTCCTTCTCGACAAAGGTGCTGATATACACGTCGTCGGCAAACATGGTATGACTTTACTGCATTTCGCGGCAGCACTTTACGGGGAGGAAGCTTTAGAAGTGGTTAAACTCCTTATCCATTCCGGGTGTAATCCCTTTGCACTCAATTCGTCACAAGAGACACCTCTTCATATTGCCATGCAACGTGGACAACTGTCCGTCGTCGACTATCTTCTTTCATTGGGTGTGGCATTTCCCTCTGACATACTCCTTGTGACACCAAAATACCAGTCCTGTCAAACGCGGATGATTCGTTATCTCGTTGACAAGGGCGCCGACACTTCTGTTGCCACAGTGGATGGAGATACTCCATTACATCTGTTCCTTGAGCAGGGCGCCTTGGAAACCGATTGCCTGGAGGGTTGCAAAATCCTCATCGATGCTGGATGTGATCTCAGAGCTCGAAACCTAGCAGAGGAGACTCCACTCCATGTTGCAGCAAGGCGTGGGTTTGTGACCATCTTGGAGTATTTCAATTCACAAGGGATACCACTCTCTCGCGATATTTTGCCCACCTCGGCGCCAACGACCATTCGTTTCCTCTTCAGTAAAGGCATGGTTACTACTGAAGACAAAGAACTTATTCAGCGCGCCCTTGACCTCAAGTCATCCTTTCACTTCAACGAAAAAGATTACTTGGACTGTACTCGGATCTTTATCGAGCTAGGCTGGGATCCTTTAATGGAAAATTCGTCCAGCAAAACGCCAATGTATGTTGCAACAAGGCGTGGGTGCATTTCTGTCATCAAGTATCTTCTTTCGCAAAGTATGCCACTCCCTGCCGATATTCTCCTTGTCGCAGTCCCGCCATTGATGGGAGATGTCTGCCACACGCGCAACCTGGCACCACTGGCCCGGTTCTTGATATCTAAAGGAGCCAGCGTAAACATCACTGCACCGAACGGAGATACTCCCCTTCACAATATTTTCAGTTATAAGTCCACTCTTGAAAGTGGCCGATATATGTGGAAGGACCTCTGGGAGCTCGTCAAGATTCTGCTTATCCATGGTGCTCGACCCACTGCACAGAATAGGGATGGAAAAACACCGATTGACCTTGCGGAAGCGCAGGGACTTGATGTGAAGAGGAATTTCATGCGTTTGGTCCAGGACTGTCAGCGTACCCTAGGTTAGGAAAGCTATGTATCTCTTTATGCCACTGGGAAAAGCATACCTGTAATTATTTTGCGGGCGGTGGGCCGGGGGGAGGGCCACTCGACGCCGTAACTCGATATATTCTGATAGTCGAGTTGAATTCGTACTGAGACGTGCACGTACATATCATTATCTGTTAACCGCGTGCAAACCGTGACGGCCTCGTGTTTTCACAATATGGTCACTTGTTAGCCTCAACATGTGGACCAACTAACCTTATGCCAGTTCGACTGGCTATCGTAGAAATACACCTCTTGAATATGATAGCATGTGGACATAGGGTAGGGAGCTGAATATAAAGGTGTCAGTCTGTTGAAGAACTTGCCACTTCGGGTAAGGTTGATTGAAACTGGTAGAAGTAGTTAGTGCATAAGGTTAGTTTGAGGCTCCATATCGCATAGCGACCGTCGGACTTGTCCTCCAGTCTAAAGCCACAATGTATGATAATCCCAATAGCGTGGGCCCTTCTCACCTTCTCACAGTATTCTTGCTTTTGCATTGAGATCTCGTTCGCTGGTTATCTGGTATGCCACCAAGCCAACCTGAACCACCAAACCCGAGTCGGGTTGCACTAAGCAAGCCTGCAGCATCTCAACCACTCCTCGCCACGAAGGCTGCAAGGAAGTTCACGCCGATGCAGATTCAGTATGATCCATCTAATAGCCCTTCCTCCACTGCTGGTAGTCAAAGTGATGGCGAGTCGAAGATGATGTATATGGTCGTCTGATTCTCCAGACTCGGACTCGGACATCCTTACAGAATTTGATCATGGTGGGAGCTGCAAACGGATTTCGTTATGAATTCATATTGACCCAAGGAATGCGGCTAGATGTGAGATGCTACCTTGCTTGTCCGACTTTGGTTGCCAGGAGAGCGAGGAAAGTAATGTTCAGTGACCGAGACGATTCGGAGAGCGACAATGTCACGGTAGGCGCGGAGCTATCTCCACGTCACCCACGACAGGACCCACGAGTCTAACCTGAGCTCTTCCGATCTCCTCAATCGTCAACCAACCAGGCGCAACCAGGTAGGTTTTCTCAGAGCCAATGTAAGTATCCACGATAACAACCGAGAATTGGGACGACTCACTGAGATCGTTCAAGTGGACATCGCCAATGACAGATCCTCTAAAAGCATGTGCGATTATGATTTTCGCAGAGCTAGCAAGTGGGCCAGCAATCATTCTGAAACTGGGCGCAACGACAGTGGGAGGCGCTACGCACGCATGTCAATCGGGTCATCCAGTCAATGCCAATCATCTCAAGATGATTCCGGTATTTTCAAGCAGGATAGACGATGATGATGATTTCTTCGCCGCGGACATGTTGGGTCACGCGAGTATACAGATGAGGTTTTAGGTAAGACACCAACTGTTGAATCTGGCATAGCTGTTCTTGTCCCAATGCTTGAGCCTCCAGGGCTTCCGTGAAGCGTGTGAACTGAGCCTTGTAGGCATCGATGATCACGTCAGACGAGAACGAGTAGATGAACAGCCGTACGTTCCAATCCAATGCTTACTTGTATACGTCAATCTTGAGCTCCACGGGCGGTGCCAAGGGTCATCCTCGGCACCAGGTCGGCCAGTCCTCGAGTATTCCCACACAAGCACTAGTATCAAGTATCTCGAGCTTGACAGTGAACGAAGGTCGTGCCCTCGTGATAGACGTTGGATATGCATTCCGCACAGCGCGCAAAGGCGGTATTTGGCTCGGGGTTTCTTGATAAATGTTGAACGAGGGAGAAAAATATCTTTCGTGTTTAATTACGGGTACGTCCTTCCACGAAGCAGTGTGTACGACGGTAGCAGAGCTCATGCGACACAAACACGCCAAGTACGAGTATAATTTGTTGTGGGGATCGGCCGTCGCCTGTCGATCTTTCAGAAAGTTTCAGAAAGGGTAACGGAGGAGGCCGCGCGTGAGCGACTAGAAAACGATGTCCTGAGTAAAGCCAGCATGACAGAGGGAATACTCGTGGGAACAAAGTATCGTTTGCCCTTATTTGGAATCATCTAATGAGCAATTGCGAGCTTCGGAGCTTCAGATTGAACACCACGTAGAAGTTCCAAATCGCGTCCATCTGGGACTAGCGACCATCGTGTGGTTGCGTGAATTTCTAGTAGTCTGAGACGCCCATTGACTTGCCTTTCCACAGTGTACTACCATTGGCGTCTTGACATCGTTTGCCAGAGTTAGTTACGAACGATGTCGGAAAACCGGAAGGAAATCATAGTCATCGGCGCAGGTAGGCTCACAATTCCTAGCATCTGCTATTTCCCACCGTTTCCTGGACTTCATAGTGGTCTTGGCTCTTGGATATTACACCGTCTCCTTTGATTGACGCTCACTGGTACCCCCACGTGCTACGTTCGTAACAGGTGTAATTGGCCTATCTACCGCTATCCGCGTCCAAGAGACAGGCAAGTTCAATGTCACCATCGTTGCCGAGACCTTCCCCACCGACCCGCGGACAATCCGGTACACCAGCCACTGGGCTGTGAGTGTCCTCCCGCCGATCGGGAGTGACCATGTCGCGTTAACCAGCTATTCTCTGTTAGGGGGCACACCATGTCAGTCGGGCATGCGGAGACA
>JBBPKT010000276.1:0-25638 GCA_038089395.1 Pulveroboletus frians | reverse complement strand
CATCACAAAGTATTGGAACCTACTTCCACAAGTAAATTTCTACTTGGATGTGATTTACTTGCAGTCCTACTTGTGGGACAATAAGTTACAATAAGTTTAAAAAAGTGATGTGTTAATTTGCTGATGCTCGAAGATTTGTGCTGCTAGCGAGGATGTCGACCATGAATGCTGGTGCAGGTGAGTGGCAGCTCTGAGGAGTGACTGTAATAGTGCTAATAGTGCAGTGAGATCAAACAATAGTTCTTGACACTGGTAGCACTTACCCGGTGTGGGCGCTTGCTTTCCATCTGGACGGGAAGCATCTTTTGAGCGGGGTTGAGGAAGGGATTCACCGATGGCAATACGCAGACGGTCAAGAGGCTGGAGGGACAACAGGACTCGAAGTGAATGCAATCGCTGTGTCTGGTGATGGGAAGTGGGTGGTCATTGGGACGATGGAAGGGGTGAGTGTATGGGATGCGGAGATGCGCGACAAGGCCATCGACGTGGAAGACACAAATGAGGTGTATGCAGTCGACATCACCCCCGATTCGACCCGATTCGCGACTGGGACAGACGAAGGGACAGTGACTATTTGGGACATCGAGGGTGGAGAGCGACTCATTGGCCCCCTCCAACATGACAATATTGTCAGTGGCGTCAAGTTCTCTCCAGATGGTGACTGCATCGCCACCGCCGAGGGGGTGATCCACATTTTTGACAGCCGCAGCGGGGATGAGCTCATCACCATCACCATCGACGTCACCTCACCTCAATGGGTCCCTGTCACCCCACTCGCATGGTCGGGTCAGCACATCATTGCGACATCAAGGGATAACAAAGTCAAGTTGTTCGACACCTCTGATGGATCTCAGCTCGCTGAGTCGCCTACTTTCCTCGACGGCGAGAATAATGTCCTCTCTACTGTGCTAGCCCCAAATGGCAAGTTTATCGCTACTGTCACACATCATGAAGGGGTCACACTTCTAGATGCATCGACACTCGATCGAATTGGCGCTGTCCTCGATGAGGACAAAGTGATACGCTCAATTGCTGTGTCCCCAGACAACTGCTATCTTGCAGCTGGATCTCTAGAAGGGAAAATCATCATTCATCGCCTCTGGGACATTCTTCCCGAGTTCTATGGCCCCTTCCATGTAAGTACTCGCATTTCGATGAGTTCCTGTGCATCCGACATTGACAAAACATGTTAGGAATCTACTGGGTTGCAATCAAAACAAGACAGGGATGAGGTTCTTGAGGTACTCCTTTATTCATCTCCCTCTCAGGCAAGTTCTCACATGGTGGTACAGCTCGAGATCCAGCTGAGTGCATCAGCTCTGCAATTCAACTATGACACAGTCAGTGATCTTCTATCTTGATTTATCCCTTTGTTGACACTGCTGCAGCCACCTTCACCTGCTGCCTCTACCTATTCCCACAAGGATAGCGCATTGCCACCCGCCCCTTCTGACCCATCGTCGCATCCACGCCCGGTGAGCTTTACCACAGACTCACGTGTAGATTTACATTTTGACAACTCACACCAGCCTCGCTCGCTATTCAACATGTTCTCATGGCAAAGGAGGGACCCCGCTTCAGACACCTCCAACCAACGTTCAGGAAACGTGCTCCACCTTCGTCGGCCTGCTCCGCGTGAGCTATCAAATGCCGAGGCCACGAATGAGGGTCCCTCAAGAATGGCTGCTGGCCAACGCAAGCCAGTGAGTGCTCTTCCTCGGCAGACGATCGGTCACAGCGTATCTAATACATCATATTAGCGAACGGCCGCAGGGAAGCGAAAGGTTCGTTATTCCTCGTGTTCGTATACTGTGACTCATCACTTGTGACAGATTCGACGAATTCCCCGCGCCCCTCTCCCCGACCCTCAGAGCCAGGAAGCTACTCGTACCGATCAACGTCCTGTGGATCCAAGGGCAGCACACCCGGTATGACAAGTTTCCGACAGTGTGGACTTTGTCACAACTGCTTACATTCTCTTAGGTGCAACCAACAAGCGATTCGTCTCAGCCCACTGCGGGGGTCGATGTCGTGGTGTGTGCGATTTCGTCCAACTTACACCCTCATGCTCACAGTGGATTAGCATCAAGAAGGATCGCACAAGGTGATGCTCTCGGTCAGGGTACAGTTACCCGCATGGATGTGTTGTATACGTTCCGGTGCACATGATGTCACGGACTGATGCGAGCGACTCCGTAATATATACTACTTGTCTGCGGACCACGATGGTAAGATCCCCGACGCCTCCAGTTCTGGAGAAACGAGAAGGAAGGTGAGCTCATTGTCTTGGAGTGACATTGTGAATATCAGGTACAAATTGCTGAGCGCTGAGGAAAGACACTACCGCATCGACACACTGGCACTCATCTATCATGCGTTCATGGACGAGCGAGCCGCGCGACGATGCCCTGGCACCACATCTCCGCGTACCCATCACTGCGCAACCCCATCCATCGACCACATGTGCTTGCCGAACAGCACCCATCGCACGATCACGCTCGTCTTCAACACCAGGCATTCCATGTCTTCCAATCCCCAGAACATCACTCGATGACAGCAACAGTGGGTACGGGCAAATACACGTGGGTCCATAACATACTATACATAGCAATACAGGACGATCACATATGTAGTCGACGCAAGAGGTCATAGACAGTACATACATCCGTGGAGACGCTCGCCTCCCTAATCTATCTTGGTCATAATCTCGTCCTTCCCAATCACCTGATTGATGTCGTCATAGCCAGTGAGACCCATCGAGATGTGTAGATCACAAATAGTCTGTGACACGATCTGCTCGACGCCCTTCTGTCCCGCGATCGCGAGGCCATACAAGACCGGACGCGCGGCTGGTGCAACACGAGGGATCAATCGATCAGCCATCGCATGAGCTCAAACGATCAAAGAGAGACGAACTTCCGTGATCATCTCTGTCTTTCTCTAACCGCTCTGTCCTGGACATCCCGTTTTCCGATGCGCGTTGTCAGAGCGTCATGGAATGGAACATTCTTTGTCATGATCCTTGATGATGATGGAATCGCGTCCATCCCTCGCGGAGCCTCTCCATTGTGCCGAGCGCATGCGGTCGGATTTGGACCATCATGCCGGTCACCATTCCTCTCGACTAATCGATGGAGACCTGCTGACATCGTCCCTGTGCTAGCGAACCCTTTCGCTGTCTCGAAAGTGGGTTCCGAGTGTCCGGTCTTAAAATCTATCATGGTCAGGAATATAACAGATAGGCTGCTTTCTGTCCTTCATGTCCGCTAACTGAATCTCTGGCTCGTTCAGTAGGAATATTCGCCCGACGGGATTGTCCGATCATAGGCCAGAGGGGCTGTGCGTCCCGGGACTGGGTGGGGTGTACCAAGCCATACAACCAAGCTGTCGGATACTGCGCCTGGCACATCAGTGTGGGTGCCGATACCAGGCGCCTAGGTAAACAGATCAAAATTAGGGAACGAGGCCGTGTGTTTATACAGCAAGTGGTGCGCACCGCGCGTCAATCAACACACCTTGTTCCTTGACATTTCGACGCTCGAAGATTCGTACGGCTAGCCAGGATGTCGACCATGAATGCTGGTGAGTGGCAGCTCTGAAGAGTGACTGTGATAGTGCTAACAGTGTGGTGAGATGAAACAATCGTTCTGGATACTGGTAGCACTAATCCAGTGTATGCACTCGCTTTCCACCCGGACAGGAAGCATCTTTTGAGCGTGGTTGGGGAGAGAATTCAGCGATGGCAATACACTGACAGTCAAGAGGCTGGAAGGATAACAGGACCTGGTGTGCGCGCAATCGCTGTGTCTGGTGATGGAAGGTGGGTGGTCATTGGGACCGATGGAGGGGTGAGTGTATGGGATGCGGAGATGCACGACGAGGCGATCAGCGCGGAAGACATGAATACCAATCCTGTGGATGCAGTCGACATCAGTCCCGATTCGACCCGATTCGCGACTGGGACAGACGAAGGGGCAGTGACCATCTGGGACATCCAAAGTGGAGAGGAACTCGTCGGTCCCCTCCAACATGACGACACTGTCAGTTGCGTCAGATTCTCTCCGGATGGCAACTGCATTGCCACCTCCGAGTACACTGGGCCGATCTGCATTTTTGACAGCCACAGCGGAGACGAGCTGATCACCATTGACGTCACCTTACCTGATTGGCTTGTTGTCACCCCACTCGCATGGTCGGACCAGTACATCCTTGCGACATCCAGCGACAACATAGTCAGGTTGTTCGACACCTCCGACGGATCCAAACTCACTGAGTCGGCGACACTCTTTAATGGAAAGAAGGATATCCACTCTGTCGTGCTGGCCCCAAATGGCAAGTTCATCGCTACTGTCGCACGTCAAGGGGCCGCACTCCTAGATGCGTCCACACTCGATCAAATTGGTTCCATCCTTGATGAGAGCGAAGACATATGCTCAATTGCTGTGTCCCCTGACAATCGCTATCTTGCAGCTGGATGTGAAGGTGGGAAAACCATCATCTATCGCCTCCAGGACATTCTTCCCGAGTCATATGGCCCTTTCCACGTAAGTACTCGCATCTTGATGGGTTCCTGCGCATCCAACATTGACAACACGTATCAGGAATCTACTGAAGAGCAATCACAACAAGACAGGGACAACATCCTCGAGGTACCGTTCACTCATCTCCTCAGCCAAGTTCTTACATGATGATATAGCTCGAGATCCAGCCAAGCACACCAGCTCTGCAATTCGACTATGACACAGTCGGTGATTCTTCTATCTCGATTCATCCATGTACTGACACTGTTGCAGCCACCTTCGCCTGTTGCCCCTACCCATCCCCGCAAGAATGATGTGTTGCCACCCTCCCCTTCCAACCTATCATCATATGCACGTCTGGTGAGCTTTACCACAGAACCACATGTATATTCACGTTTTGACACTAATGACTCACACCAGCCTCGCTCGATATTTGAAATATTCTCATGGAGAAAGAGGGATCCTGGTTTGCACACCTTGAACCAACATTCTGGGAAGGTGCCGCAGCCTCGTCAGCCTCCTTCGCACACACCACCAAATGTCAACACCCCGAGTAATGGCCCCTCAATAATGGCTGCAAACCAGCGCAAACCAGTGAGTGCCCTTTCTCGATAGACGATCAGTTCAGTGTATTTAATATCTCGTGTCAGCGAATATCCGCGGGGAAGCGAAGGGTTCGTTATTCTTATGTTCATATACTGCAGCTCATCGCTCGTGACAGTCTCCACAAAATCGGCGTGCAAACCCTCGGGGCTGGGGAGCTACTACCAATCAACGTCCTGCAGATACAAGGACAGCACACCCAGTATGACAGCTTTCCGACAGCGTGGACTTTGTCACGAGCACTTACATTCTTTTAGGCACAACAGACAACGGATCCATCTCAGCTCACCACAGGGGTTGATGTCATGGTGCGTGCGATTTCGTCTCACTTACACCCTCACACTCACAGCGGATCAGCATCCAGAAGGATCGCACAACGTGGTACTCTCAGTCAGGATACAGTTACCCGCATGGATGTGTTGTATACGTTCCGGCGCACATGATATTATGGACTGATGCGAGCGACCTAGTTTAGCGGTTGTACATACTCTACTGAATTGCAGATGTAAAGATGACTGCGCGAAAGACCGACTGGTAGCGGGAACTTGGTCAGGCACTTCCCCGCCTCACGTGACCACAGAGTGGGTCCAGCTGAAGTGACTCGCTTGCCTCGACTGCGCGCTAGAAGTTCCGTGTAAGTACTCTCATTAAGACCTTTAATTTCCTGACCCACAGGATCTATCCGGCAGCACATCCTGCACTGCAGTGGGTACCAATTGAGGTCCAGAAAGACGGTTTATCTTCCATCGTTGCCTAGGACGTTGCTGGCATTGTCCTCGGCCAGTATCGCCTCTCTGCTAGCCACGGCCATCGTTCCCGTCTCACCCACATCGCTCAATGACCCGTTTCGCACTATCGTCGCCGTATACCGAACCAAGCAGCCACAGCCGTCGCTATGCTCCCTGAAGCTCCACGCGAGCCTACAAGACCTCCACGAAATCCAGCGTGCACACACCCGAAAGCGATGCCAGGCAAGTCCAGCATCCAAAAAGCGGACACTCCACTGGTAGACATGGCGCTGCCCCCCGACCCATCATATGCCACCAGTGAGGACCTCCCACCCCACTTTCGCGTACTCACCATGGATAGATTCAATTACACCAACATGGACTGTTCCGCACGCGTGCACACCTCACACAGCTCTGCCAAATCGGCGTCGTCCATTCTCCCATCCACCAAGGACAGATACATGCTCTTACCGTGCAACGCCGATGCGCAATTCGTAGTGGTCAAACTATGCGACGACATCCGAATCGACACGGTCCAGCTGGCCAATTTCGAGTTTTTCAGCGGGGTGTTCAAGGATTTTTCGGTGCGCGTTGCCAAGACCTACACGGGCACGGACCAGGCGTGGATCCACACTGGGGCGTACCGCGCAAAGAACGTCCGAGGCGTCCAGGTGCAGTTTTCCAGTTCAACGCGTGTTGTCTGCTGACGACCCGTAGTCGTTCCATCCGCCGACGTCGCTCTGTGATTTTTACAGATACATTCGAATCGACTTTCATTCGCATTACGGGCACGAGCATTATTGCCCCGTTTGGCCACACCAAATTCGAACCCTTTCTTGCACGCGCTCACTCCGAACCATCACACTGCAAAGGCTTCCAGATCAACAGCGGCAGCACCACACAAGCGCACCCATACATCCCCTCCCTTTGGCACACCCACAAAACCGCATCCACCAATATCGATCGCCCACGTACTCTCTCAAACCGCACCCCTCACACGATCCCACTCGTCCTCGTCCTCGGGCCAACCACGCGTACGATCGGCGACGCGCTAGGCACGCACGGCCCATTTGCACGATATTAAGGCCGTTCGTGGGCAGCGTGGGAGCGGTGCGAGGCGGGCATCGGGGTACGGGGAGGAGGATGCATTTCGAGTCTCTCCAACGTGGTTGCCTGCACACGTCCATGCCACCCCAAGAGCCGATCATGAGAGGGTTTTCGGCGGCCGCTTATGGTGTTTGGGGCAACGTGTTGTGAGGAGAGTATGGACGGGGATGCGTGGATCGATACGGACATGGAGATGGATGAGGATGAGGAGGTGCCTGTTCGCGAGGCGGTCGTGTTGAATTCGACAGAGGAGGATGTGTTTGGGGCGTTGTGAGTGCCGTCTGTCATGTTCGTTTACATTTCTACTACCATTTTTTTTCCGGGTCGTAAAGAGAACCAAGTCATTCCGAGACAAATCAAACAGTTGAAAGAGGACACGATGTCGTGTGAATTGCCCCATCGTCCATGACAGAATATGTACAAAGTGACGAGATAGGTGCAAGGGTATGCAAGAAAACACCCGCTATCATCTTTGAAATTTGATCGATTGATCCGTGATCGTCTCCGTTTCTCTAACCACTCCATCCCGGACATCCCGTTTTCCAATGCGCGTTGTCAAAGTGTCATGGAATAGAACATTCTTTGTCGAGATCCTCGATGATGATGGAATCGCGTCCATCCTGGGCGCAGCAGCCTCTCCATTGTCCTGATCGCATGTGGTCGAATTTACGCCACGACGCCCATCACATTTCCTTTCCGCTAATCAATAGACCCGCTGCCATTGTCCTTCTGCTCACGAACCCTTTCGCTGTGTCGAAAGTGAGCTGACTGATATCGCTGTGAGCCAGAGATTCAGTTAGTGGACATGAGGGACACAGGATCAACCATCTGTTGTATTCCTGACCAACGGGATTGTCCGATCATAGTCAAGAGGGGCTATGTGTCCCGTAACTGGGTGGGGTGTACCAAGCCATACAATCAAGTTGCCGGATGCTTCGCCTGGCAAGTCAGTCTGGGTGCCGAGGATACCAGGCGCCTAGATAAACAGACAAAAATCAGGGAATGAGGTGACGTGTTTATACAGCAAGTGGTGCGTACCACGCGTCAATCAACACACCTTGTTCCTTGACATTTCGACGCTCGACGATTTGTACCACTAGCGAGGATGTCGACTATGAACGCAGGTGTGTGGCAGCTCTGAGGAGTGGCTGTAATAGTGCTAACAATGTGGTGAGATCAAACAATAGTTCTCGACACTGGTAACACTCACCCGGTATATGCGCTCGCTTTCCACCCGGACGGGAAGCATCTTTTGAGCGGGGTCAGGGAGGGGATTCAGCGATGGCAATACACTAACAGTCAAGAGGCTGGAAAGATAACAGGTCCCAGTGTCAACGCCATCGCTGTGTCTGGCAATGGGAAGTGGGTTGTGATTGGGACTCAGAAAGGAGCGAGTGTATGGGATGCGGAGATGCACAGCAAGACCATCGACGTGGAAGATACGGCTCGTGTGGTTGCAGTCAACATCGCCCCCGATTCAACTCGATTCGTGACTGGGACATGGAGGACAGCAGCCATTTGGGACATCCAAAGCGGAGAGCGACGCGTCGGTCTCGAATGTGACAGCGCCGTCATCGGAGTTCGGTTCTCTCCAGATGGAGACTGCATCGCCACCGCCGAGCTTCATGGGTCGATCCACATTTTTGACAGCCACCGCGGAAAGAAGCTCATCACCATTGACGTCACCCTATCTAGTTGGGCCCCTATCACCCCGCTTGCTTGGTCAGGTCAGCGCCTCTTTGTGACATCGAGAGACAACAAAATCAAGTTGTTTGACACCTCTGATGGATCCCAACTCACTGGGTCGCCTGCTCTCCTCGACGACGAAAATGTCATCCGTTCTATTGTGCTATCCCCAAATGACAAGTTTGTCGCTACTGTCACAACCAAAGGGGTCACGCTCCTAGATGCATCGACACTCGATCGAATTGGTTCTGTCCTTGATGAGGACAAAGGGGTACACTCAATTGCTGTGTCCGCAGACAACTGCTACCTTGCAGCTGGATGTGATGATGGTAAAATCATCATTCATTGCCTCCAGGACATCCTTCCTGAGTTCTATGGTCCTTTCCATGTAAGTACTCGCGTCTTGATGGGTTCTCGCACACCCAGCATTGACAAAACATGTCAGGAATCTACTGGAGAGGAATCAGAACAGGGTAGGGATGGCATTCTTGAGGTACTCCTTCATTCATCTCCTCAGCCAAGTTCTCACATGATGGTATAGCTCGAGATCCAGCCGAGTGTACCAGCTCCGCAATTCGACTATGACGCAGTCAGTGATCCTTCCGTCTCAATTCATCCCTGTGCTGACACTGCTGCAGCCACCTTCGCCTGTCGCATCTACCCATCCCCACAAGGATAGCGCATTGCCACCCGCCTCTTCTGACCCATCTTCGCATGCACGCCCGGTGAGCTTTACCACAGACTCACATGTAGACTTATGTTTTGACACTGACAACTCACACCAGCCTCGCTTGAAATTCAACATGTTCTCGTGGCGAAGGAGGGACCCTGCTCCAAACACCTCAAACCAACATTCGGGAAAGTCGCCCCACCCTCGTCGCCCTGCTCCGCATGAGCTGTCGAATGCCGAGCCCATAAACGAGGGTCCGTCAAGAATGGCTGCCGGCCAACGCAAGCCAGTGAGTGTGCTTCTTCGGTAGGCGATCGGTCAACAGTGTGTCTAATACATTATATTAGCGAACGGCCGCAGGGAAGCGAAAGGTTCGTTATTCCTCATGCTCATGTATTGTGACTCATCACTTGTGACAGATTCGACGAATTCCCCGCTCCCCTCTTCCCGACCCTCAGGGCCAGGAAGTTACTCATACTGACCAACGTCCTGCAGATCCAAGGACAACACACCCAGTACGACAAATTTTCGACAGCGTGGACTTTGTCGCGATCGCTTACATTCTTTTAGGCGCAACAGACGAGCGATTTGTCTCAGCTCACCACGGGGGTTGGTGTCATGGTGCGTGTGATACCATCTCACTTTGTCGTCACGCTCACAGTGTATTAGCATCCAGAAGGATCGCACAACGTGGTATTCTTAGTCAGGATACAGTTGCCCGCATGGATGTGTTGTATTCGTTCCAACGCACATGATATTACGGACTGATGCCAGCAAGCTAGTTTAGCAGACGTAGATACATTCTGAATTGTGAATGCTAAAGATGACAATGCGAAAAGACCGACCGGTAGCAGGAACTTAGTCACGCACTTCTCCGCTTCACGCGACCACAATGGTAGACTAGAGCAGTCGCAGCAGAGAGTGGGTCCAGCTGAAGTGACTTGGCGCTTGCCTTGACTGCGCACTAGAAGTTCCGCGTAGGTACTCTCATTAAGATCTTGAATTTCCTGGCCCTCAGAATACAGGATCAATCCGGCAGCACATCTTGCACTGCAGTGGGTACCAATTGAGGTCCAGAAAGACAGTTTATCTTCCATTGTTGCCCAGACGTTGCTGGCATTGTCCTCGGCCAGTATTGCCTCTCTGCTAGCCACGGCCGTCGTTCCCGTCTCACCTACATCGCCCAATGACCCATTTCACGCTGTCGTCGTCGTATACCGAACCAAGCAGTCACAACTGTCGCTATACTACCTGAAGCCACTCCTGACCATCGATCCCCTGGAAGGACCCGAAAATGTTCTTTGCTCATTCGACGATTGGAAGTCGAAGCAACTCCACGCGGGCCTACGAAACCTCTCCACGAAACCGAGTGTGCACACATCCGACAGCGGCCTGTCAGGCAAGGCCAGCGTCCAGAAAGCCGATGCGCCGCTCGTAGACATGCCGCTGCCCTCCGACCCGTCGTATGTCACCAGTGAGGACCTCCCACCCCACTTTCGCGTACTCATCACGGACAGGTTCAATGACGCCAACCTGGACTGTTCCGCACGCACCTCGCACACGTCTGCCAAGTCCGCCTCGTCCATTCTCTCATCCACCAAGGACAGATACATACTCTCGCCATGCATCGCCGATGCGCAATTTGTGGTGGTCGAACTATGCGACGACATCCGAATCAATACAATGACACACGGGCATTCACCACGGTTTCATTACCATCAACTAACCCTTCCACACCTACACAGATCTCCACGCACGTACAACCTTCCCCGCAATGGACTGGCGAATCGATTTACCGATCGATCATGAACCGTTTGACCACCCTCGAAGCAAATCACACGTTGCACGCACGGTATGTGGAAGAGCAAACCTCCGGTGTGCGGGAGGCGTTGAGGAAGCTCAACGAAGAGGTCGGAAGACTCGAGAGTATCGTAAGTGTCCTTTTTTGTCGACCCATCAGCGCGCTCTCGGGACTCACACGTCGTCCAGAGTCGGATGCAGGCACACATGCGGTTCACGAGTGGGAATGGCAACGACTCCGACTCGAACTCGAGCACGGCGAGCTACTCTCTCGCGTCAATTATCTCTCAGACGAGGTACGCACTGTCTCTTTCCTAAATGTCGCATCACTCATGGAGTGCAGGTCGTCCTCGAAATCGGTATTGCGCAGCTGTGGCTGCTCCTGGCAGTATTGGTGTTCATGGGTCTCACGCGAGGTGCGGAGAACCAACTCATTCCTAGACAAATCAACCGCTTGAAAGAGGACGCGGTGTCATGTGAATTGACTCATCGTATAACAGAATAGTGTACAAAGTGACGAAGTAGGCGCAAGGGTACGCAAGAAAATACCTGGAATCAGATTAATCATCCATGATTGTGATCGTCTCCGTTTCTCTAACCACTCCATTCTGGATATCCCGTTTTCCGATGCGCGTTGTCCGAGTGTCATGGAATGGAACCTTCCTTGTCAGCTTCTTTGATGATGATGGAACCGCGTCCATCCCGAGCGTATGCGGTCGGATTTGTAACATCACGCCCGTCACCATTCCTTTCGACCAATCAATGGACCCGCTGGCATCGTCCCTGCGCTTGCGACCCCTTTCGCTGTGTCGGAAGTGGGCTCCGAGTGTCCGGTCTTGAAATCTATCATGGGCTGACTGATATTGCTATGAGCCAGAGATTCAGTTAGCGGACATGAAGGACAGAAGACAGCGTATCTGTTGTAATCCTGACCGATGGGATTGTCCGATCATAGTCAAGAGGGGCCATGTGTCCCGGAACTGGGTGTGGTGTACCAAGCCATACAGCCGAGTTGTCGGATACTGCGCCTGGCACATCAGTGTGGGTGCCAAAGACACAAGGCGCCTAGGTAAACAGACCAATTAAGGAACGAGGCTGTGTGTTTATACAGCAAGTGGTGCGCACCGCGCGTCAATCAACTTGTTCCTCGACATTTCGACGCTCGCAGATTCGTACGGCTAGCGAGGATGTCGACCATGAATGCAAGTGAGTGGCAGCTCTGAGGAGTGACTTTGATGGTGCTAACAGTGCGGTGAGACCAAACCATAGTTCTGGATACTGGTAGCACTTACCCAGTATATGCACTTGCCTTCCATCCAGGCGGGAAGCATCTTTTGAGCGTGGGTGGGGAGAGGATTCAGCGATGGCAATACACAGACAGTCAAGAGGCCGGAAGAATAACAGGACTCGATGTGAACACATTCGCTGTGTCTGGTGATGGGAAGTGGGTTGTGATTGGGACTCAGAAAGGAGTGAGTGTATGGGACATGGAGATGCGCAACAAGGCCATCGATGTGGAAGACACAAATGTGACTGCAGTCGACATCGCTCCCGATTCAACCCGATTCGCGACTGGGACATCGAAAAGGACTGCGGCCATTTGGGATATCCAAAGTGGAGAGCGACTTGTTGGTCCCCTCGAACATGGCAACGCTGTCATCGGGGTCAAATTCTCTCCAGAAGGTAACAGCATCGCCACCGCCAAGTATGCTGGGCCGATCCGCATTTTTGACAGCCGCAGCGGAGACAAGTTGATCACCATCGACGTCGCCTTACCCGTTTGGACCATTCTCACCCCACTCGTATGGTCAGGTCAGCACATCATTGCAACATCCGGTGACAACAAAGTCAAGTTGTTCAACGCCTCTGATGGATCACAACTTGCTGAGTCGCCAACACTCCTCGATGGCGAGAATGGCATCTTCTCTATCGCGCTAGCCCCGAATGGCAAGTTTGTCGCTGCCGCCACATTTCCAGGGGTCACGCTCCTAGATGCATCCACACTCAATTGAATCGGTTCTGTCCTTGATGAGGACAAGGAGATGCAGTCAATCACTGTGTCCCCAGACAACTGCTACCTTGCAGCTGGATCTCAAGATGGTAAAATCATCATTCATCGCCTCCAGGACATCCTTCCCGAGTCATATGGCCCCTTCCATGTAAGTACTCCCGTCTCGATGTGTCCCTGCGCATCTGGCATTAACAAAACATGTCAGGAATCTACTGTAGAGCAACCACAACAAGACAGGAATGACATTCTCGAGGTACTCATTCATCCCTCTCTCAGGCAAGTTCTCACATGATGGTATAGCTCGAGATCCAGCCGAGTGCACCAGCTCTGCAGTTTGACTATGATGCGGTTCGTGATCCTTCTGTCTCAATTCATCCCTGTGTTGACACTGCTGCAGCTACCTTCACCTGCCGCCTCTATCCATCCCCACAAGGACAATACATTGCCATCCGCCCCTTCCGACCCATCATCGCATCCACGCCCAGTGAGCTCTACCACAGAACTATACAGATTTACATTTTGACATTGACAACTCACACCAGCCTCGCTCGATATTTAACTTGTTCCTGTGGCGAAGGAGAGACCCCGCTCCAAACACCTCAAACCAACATTCGGGAAAGTCGCCCCGCCCTCGTCGCCCTGCTCCGCATGAGCTATCGAATGCCGAGCCCATAAACGGGGGTCCGTCAAGAATGGCTGCGGGCCAACGCAAGCCAGTGAGTGCGCTTCTTCAGTAGACAATTGGTCACAGCGTATCTAATACATCATATTAGCGAACGGCCGCAGGGAAGCGAAAGGTTCGTTATTCCTCGTGCTCATGTACTGTGACTCATCACTTGTGACAGATTCGACGAATTCCCCGCCCCCCTCTCCCCAACCCTCAGGGCCAGGAAGCTACCCCTACCGACCAACGTCCTGCAGATCCAAGGACAACACCCCCAGTACGACAAATTTCCGACAGCGTGGACTTTGTCGTGATCGCTTACATTCTTTTAGGTGCAACCAATAAGTGATTCGTCTCAGCCCACCACGGGGGTCAATGTCGTGGTGCGTGCAATCTCATCTCACTTACACCTTCACACTCACAATGGATCAGCACCAAGAAGGATCGCGGGATGTGGATGTGAATGTGAATGTGGTATTCTCAGTCAGGGTGCGGTTACCCGCATGGATGTGTTGTATTCGTTCGGGTGCACATGATATCACGGACTGATGCCAGCGAGCTAGTTTAGCAGACGTAGATACTCCCTGAATTGTGGATGCTAAAGATGACTGCACGAAAGCCCGACCGCTAGCAAGAAGTTAGTCAGACACTTCTCCGTTTCACGCGACCACAATGACTTAGAGCAGAGTGGGTCCAGCTGAAGTGACTCTGAATCATGTGCCCTGACCGCGCACCAGGAGTCAATTCGCCAGGTACTACAATTTTTTTCGTGGTTGTTATACACATGTATCTCGGGTGATCTGGCCAAGTCCATGATACCAGTGATCCCTCACGCAACCTCTCCTTGGTCCCAATCCCATGTAGTCGGATTATGCCACGACACTCCTCACCGTTACATTCTCCCAATCGACGGAGAACTATTCTCATTGCCTTGTGCCCATGAACCCCTTTGCTGTGTTGGAAGTGAGCTCCGAGTGTCCGGCTTGAAATCTATCATGAGCTGACATCGTTAATAGGTGAGCCAGAGATTCAGTCGTCGACGATCAAGGACAGAGGATCACCTATCTGATGTATTCCTAGCCAACCAGATTGTCCGATCGTAGTCCAGGTTCGCGGGAAGACGTCGTTGGCGGAGTCGATAGATAACATCCATACAATCAATGCGTCGGATGTATGTAGAACTCACGATGGGACACACCATGTTATACCATACGCCTAACCAACGACGTTGAGAGTTTGTGTTTGTCCTCTTGCGTGACCTTGTATGTCTATATACAGATCTAACGAGGGTAGAGCACCTGACGCACCTTCGAACACTGGGTGCACTACCCCATCATCACTGAAGATGGGTAGTACATTCGAGACGAGCGACAGATGTGAATTGATTGTGGCTACGAGTGAGCGAATGCACGACAGAAAGTCTGGCAAACGACTCAACATAGACCGCATCTCTCTAGTCCTACCTGTCTGGGCAGAATGAGGCACGTCAGTTGGTCTGGCACCTAAATTTCGAATCCCACCATGCGTCGAGTCTTTAGCTCATTGACCGCAAGGTTCTGATTGAACCCGGTTTTGTCACCTATGGTAATCGGCTGAGGTTGAGTCGGCCAGCAAAGGATGGTTGTTTTCAGGATCTGTGCGTCCTGGAATGCTGTCCCATCCACATTCCGAGTGAGGTGTAACAAGCCATACAACCAAGCTGTCACATACCTGCGCCTGGGTAAACAGACCAATTAGGGAACGAGGCAATGCGTTTATACAGCAAGGGTTGCGTACCACGCATCAACCAACACACCTTGTTCCCCTACATTTCGACGCGCGACAATTCATACTGCTAGTGAGGATGTCGACCATGAACGCTGGTGAGTGGCAGCTCCGAGGAGTGACTGTGATAGTGCTCACAGTGCGGTGAGGCCAAACAACAGTTATTGACACTGGTAGCACTAGCCTGGTTTGTGTGCTCGCCTTCCACCCGGACGGGAAGCATCTCGTGAGCGGTGTTTTTGAGATGATTCAGCGATGGCAATACGCGGACAGTCAAGAGGCTGGAAGGACAACCGGACTTGGCGTGGGTGCATTCGCTGCGTCTGGTGATAGGAAGTGGGTTGTGATTGGGACCGAGAAAGGGGCCAGTGTATGGGACGCGGAGATTCATGACAAGGCCATCGACGTGGAAGACACAGCTCGCGTGTATGCAGTCGACGTCTCACCCGATTCGACCCGGTTCGCGACCGGGGCATGGAAGGGGATAGTGGAGTATGGGAAGGCAAGTATTTGGGACATCCAAAGTGGAGAGCGACTCGTCGGTCCCCTCGAACATGACAAAGATGTCAGCGGCATCAAATTCTCTCCAGACGGTGATTGCATCGCCACCGCCGAGCTTCTTGGGCCGATCCGCATTTTTGACAGCCACAGCGGAGAGAGGCTGATCACGATCGACGTCACCTTACCAGCTTGGCTCGGTGTCACCCCGATTGCATGGTCAGGTCAGCACATCGTTGCGGTATCGAGGGACAACACAGTCAGGCTATTCAACACCTCTGATGGATCCAAACTCGCCGAGTCGCCAACACTCCTCGACGGCACAAATGTCCTCCGTTCCATTGTGCTAGCCCCGAACGGCAAGTTTGTCGCTACTCCCACATTTCCAGGGCTCGCACTCCTAGATGCATTGACACTCGATCGAATTGGCTCTGTCCTCGACGAGGACAAGGAGATACGCTCCATCGCTGTGTCCCCAGACAGCTGCTATCTTGCAGCTGGATCTCTAGATGGGAAAATCATCATTCATTGTCTCCGGGACATCCTTCCCGAGTTGTATGGCCCTTTCTATGTAAGTACTCGCATCCCAACGAGTTCCCGCACATCCGACATTCACAAAATACATCAGGAGTCCATTAGAGAGCGATCACAACAAGACGTGGATCACGTTCTCGAGGTACTCATTCATTTATTTCCTCAGGCAAGTTCTTACATGATGGTATAGCTCGAGATCCAGTCAAGCGCACCAGCTCCGCAGTTTGACTACGATGCGGTTCGTGATCCTTCTGTCCCGATTCATCCCTGTACTGACGCTGCTGCAGCCACCCTCACCCGCCGCCTCTACCCATCCCCACAAGGATGGCGCATTGCCACCCGCCTCTTCTGACTCATCGTCACATCCACGCTCGGTGAGCTTTATCATAGACTCACATGTAGACTTACGTTTTGACACTGACAACTCACACCAGCCTCGCTCGATATTCAACATGTTCTCGTGGCGAAGGAGGGACCCCGCTTCAGACACCTCGGACCAACATTCAGGAAACATGCCCCACCCTTGTCGGCCTGCTCCGCATCACCTATCAAATTCCGAGGCCACGAATGAGGGTCCGTCAAGAATGGCTGCTGGCCAACGCAAGCCAGTGAGTGCACTTCCTCAGTAGACGATTGGTCACAGCGTATCTAATACACCACATTAGCGAACAGCAGCAGGAAAACGAAAGGTTCGTTATTCCTCGTGTTCGTGCACTGTGACGCATTACTCGTGATAGTTTCGACGAATTCCCCGCCCCCCTCTCCCCAACCCTCAGGGCCAGGAAGTTACTCATACCGACCAACGTCCTGTGGATCCAAGGACAGCACACCCGGTATAACAACTTTTAGATAACATGTACTTTGTCGCGATCGCTCACATTCTTTTAGGTGCAACAGACAAGCGATCCGTCTCATCCCACTGCGGGGGTCGATGTCATGGTGCGTGCAGTGTCGTCTCACTTGTGCCCTCACTCACGGTGGATCAGCACCAAGAAGGATCGCACAATGTGATGCTCTCGGTCAGAGTACAGTTACCCGCATGGATGTGTTGTATTCGTTCTGGTGCACATGATGTCACGGACTGATCAGTTTAGCGGATGTACATACAATAAATTGCAGATGTAAATGTGACAGTGCACAAAAGGCCGACTACTAGCAGGAACGTGACCATCTACAAGGATCAGACACTTCGCCGGGCGAGGTCCCCTTGCATGAGAACTGAATCTGAATCTCCCATGTTTGACCATCTGGCTCGCCAATGCTCTATATATTCCAAATGGCGTTCCAGGTGGTATGAAGCATACTAAGTAAACATGATGTATGACCTTCTAATCGTGCTCATCTTCGTTTTCGACCCCTTCCTCTTCCTCGGAGAGGAGCCTCTCGACCTCCAATGCAACCATACAACCACTGCCTGCGCTCGTGATGGCCTGTCTGTACCGCTTGTCCTGAACATCACCCGCCGCAAAGACGCCCTTGACGCTCGTTTGTGTTGTTCTAGGTAGTGACGATGTAACCCTCTTCATCCGTCTGCAGTTGGCTACGGACAAGCGCAGTAGCGGGTTTGTTCCCGATGGCGTAGAACAGACCGTTCACAGGAAGGTCTTTTGTTTCGCCCGTGAGGACGTTTCTGATGCGGAGGTTGTTGAGAAGGTCACCGTCGCCCTGGCACTCGATCGCATAACCGCTCCATTCTGGACATCCCGTTTCCGATGCGCACCGTCCGAGTGTCATGGAATGGAACATTCTTCGTCAGGATCTTTGATGATGATGGAATCCAGTCCATCCCGAGCGCATGCGGTCAGATTTATGCCACGACACCCATCACATTTCCTTTTGACTAATCAATAGAGACCCGCTGCTACTATCCTTGTGCTCACGAACCCCTTCGCTGTGTCGAAAGTGGGCTCCGAGTGCCTGGTCTTGAAATCTATCATGAGCTGACATTCCTACTGAACGAGGCAGGGATTCAGTTAGCGGACATGAAGGACAGAAGACAGCGTATCTGTTGTATTCCTGACCGACGGGATCGTCCGACCATAGTCCAGAGGGTGTGTCCCGGGACTGAGTGTGGTGTACCAAACCATACAATCAAGTTGTCGGATACTGCGCCTGGCACACCAGTGCCGAAGATACAAGGCGCCTAGGTAAATAGACCAAAATGTATTATACAGCAAGTGGTGCGCACCGCGCGTCAATCAACACACCTTATTCCTTGACATTTCGACGCTCGAAGATTCATACCGCTAGCAAGGATGTCGAGCGTGAATACTGGTGAGTGGCAGCGCTGAGGAGTGACTGTGATAGTGCTAACAATGCGATGAGATCAAACGATAGTTCTCGACACTGGCAGAACTCGCCCGGTGTATCCGCTCGCTTTTCACCCGGACGGGAAGCATCTTTTAAGCCGAGTTGCGGAGTGGGTTCAGCGATGGGAATACACAGACGGTCAAGAGGCTGGGAGGATAACAGGACCCGGTGTGCACGCGATCGCTGTGTCTGCTGATGGAAGGTGGGTGGTCATTGGGACCGATGAAGGGGCGAGTGTATGGGACGCGGAGATGCGCGACAAGGCCATCCACGTGGAAGACACGAATGACGTGCGTGCAGTTGACATCGCTCCTGATTCAATCCGATTCGCGACTGGGACATTGAAAAAGGCAGTGGCCATTTGGGATATCGAAAGCGGAGAGCGACTCGTCGGTCCCCTCGAACATGACGACATTGTTACTGGAGTCAAATTCTCTCCGGACGGTGACTGCATCGCCACCGCCGAGGCTCGTGGGCCGATCCGCATTTTTGACAGCCACCGCGGAAAGAAGCTCATCACCATCAACACTACCATCCCCGATTATATTGGTTTCACCCCACTCGTATGGTCAGGTCAGCACATTGTTGCGACATCAAGGGATAACAAAGTCAAGTTGTTCGACATCTCTGATGGATCTCGGCTCGCCGAGTCGCCTACTCTTCTCAATGGCGAGAATGGCATCCTCTCTATCGTGCTAGCGCCAAATGGCAAGTTTGTCGCTACTGTCACACATGAAGGGATCACACTCCTAGATGTATCGACACTCGATCAAATTGGTTCTATCGTCAATGAGGACAAAGTGACACACTCAATCGCTGTGTCCCCGGACAGCTGCTACCTTGCAGCTGGATGTCAAGATGGGAAAATCATCATCCATCGCCTACAGGACATTCTTCCTGAGTCATATGGCCCCTTCCATGTAAGTACTCGCGTCTCGACGGGTTCCCGCACATCCAACATTGACAAAACACATTAGCAATTCACTGGAGAGAAATCGCAACAGGACAGGGATGACATTCTCGAGGTACTCCTTCATTCATCTCCCTCTCAGGCAAGTTCTCATATGGTGGTACAGCTCGAGATCCAGTCAAGCCCACTAGCTCCGGATTTTGATTATGATGCGGTTGGTGGTCCTTCTGTCTCGATTCATCCGTGTGCTGACGCTGCTACAGCCACCTTCACCTGCCGCCTCTACCCGTCCCCACAAGGATAGTGCATTGCCACCCGCCTCTTCTGACCCATCGTCACATCCACGCCCGGTGAGCTTTACCACAGAACCACATGCAGATTAACGTTTTGACACTAACAACTCACACCAGCCTCGCTCACTATTCAACATGTTCTCATGGAGAAAGAAGGATCCCGCTTCAGACACCTCGAATCAATATTCGAGAAAGTTGCCCCACCCTCGTCGGCCTGTTCCGTGTGAGCCATCAAATGCCGAGGCCACAAATGAGGGTCCGTCAAGAATGGCTGCGGGCCAACGCAAGCCAGTGAGTGCACTTCCTCAGTAGGTGATCGGTCACAGCGTATCTAATACACCACATTAGCGAACGGCCGCAGGGAAGCGAAAGGTTCGTTATTCCTCGTGTTCGTATACTGTGACTCATCACTTGTGACAGATTCGACGAATTCCCCGCCCCCCTCTCCCCAACTCTCAGGGCCAGGAAACTACCCCTACCGACCAACGTCCTGCGGATCCAAGGACAGCACACTCGGTATAACAACTTTTAGACAGCGTGGACTTTGTCGTGATCGCTTACATTCTCTTAGGTGCAACAGACAATCGATCCGTCTCAGCCCACTACGGGGGTCGATATCATGGTGCGTGCGGTTTCTGTTCACTTCGTCATCACACTCACGGTAGATCAGCGCCAAGAAGGATCGCACAATGTGATGTTCTCAGTCAGGGTACAGTTACCCGCATGGATGTGTTGTATGCGTTCCGGTGCACATGATGTGATGGACTGATGCAGGCAACACAATTTAGCGGATGTACATACTCTCTGAATTCCAGATGTAAACGTGACAGTGCGCAAACACCCGACTGCTAGCAGGAACTTGGCCAACCACACGAATCAGGCACTTCTCCAGATGAGGTCCGGCACAACGTCATAGCGTGAGTTAGCCACGGTCGCATGCAAAAAGGATCGTTCCACCATCAGCAGGTATTACACCATCATGAGTGCCTTACCAGTGAGCTCACGCGAGTGAGTGATGAAGTGCGCAATCGAATCAAAATACTGTGCAAGGGTCCCAGGGATATATACTTGGTTTTCCGAACATGGGTATGATCATCAGGACGACACGCCTTTTGCGATACATGAGTGCACATTTCAGTCAGATGACTGAATCAAACCATGTCCCTTTGATCATACCCGCGATCATGGTGACTGAATGTACATGGTTCAAAACGAGGGAGGACGAAGTGGGTGGCCTGCGGTCTCTATCCGCGTCCCCGATGGTCCATGGGGAATGGCAGGCAGGACAGTAACTCACACGCATAAAGATAATCGAAAGGGAACCAGCCAAACTTCTGAGACAAGTCGGACACTTGAAAGAGGACGCGATGTCATGTAAATTGCCTCATTGTCCACGATGGAATATTGTACAGACTAGCGAGGTACGCAAGAAAACACCTGCGATCATCAGTGATTCGTGACTAACCGCTCCATCCTGGACATCCGGTTTTCCGGCGCGCGTTGTAAGAGTTTGGTGGATCGATCTTGGTCAGGATCCTTGACGGTGATGGAATTGCGTCCATCCCGAGCGCAGCCTCTCCACTGTCCCGTATGCATGCAGTCGGATTTATGCCACGAGTCTTCATTATTCCTTTCTGCTAATCAATGGAGAACCATTGGTATCGTCCCTGCGCTCACGAACCTTTTCCGTGTGCCAGAAGTGGGCTGATATCACTATGAGCCGGAGATGCAGTTAGCAGATAATGAAAGACAGCGGATCACTCATCTGTTGTACTCCTGGCCAACAGGTATATCTGATCATAGTCCAAAGTGGCTTTTCCAGGGGCCGTGCATCCTGGAACTGGGTGTGGTGTACCAAGCTGTCGGATACTGCGCCTGGCACATCAGTGTGGGTGCCGAGGATACAGGGCGCCTAGGTAAACAGACCAAAATTAGGGAACGATGTGTTTATACAGCAAGTGGTGCACACCGCGCGTCAACCAACACACCTTGTTCCTTGACATTTCAACGCTCGAAGATTCATACCGCTAGCAAGGATGTCGAGCATGAATGCAGGTATGTGGCAGCTCTGAGTGACTGATGGTCCTAACAATGCAGTGAGACCAAACAATAGTTCTGGATGCTGGTAGCACTCACCCGGTGTATGCGCTCGCTTTCCACCCAGACGGGAAGCATCTTTTGAGCGGGGTTGGGGAGGAGATTCAGCGATGGCAATACGCAGACGGTCAAGAGGCTGGAAGAATAACAGAATCTAGTGTGAACGCAATCGCTGTGTCTGGTGATGGGAAGTGGGTTGTGGTTGGGACTGACGAAGGAGCGAGTGTATGGGACGCGGAGATACGTGACAAGACCGTCCATGTGGAAGAGACAGCTCATGTGTTTGCAGTCGACGTTGCTCCCGATTGGACCCGATTCACGACCGGGACATATTGGGAAAATTCAGCGACTATTTGGGACATTGAAAGTGGAGAGCGACTCGTCGGTCCTCTCATACACGACGAGAATGTCCATGGGGTCAGATTCTCTCCGGATGGCAACCGCATCGCCACCGCCGAACTTCGTGGGCCGATCCGCATATTTGACAGCTACAGCGGAGAGAGGCTCGTCACCATCGACGTCACCATAACTAGCTGGGTCCATATCACCCCGATTGCATGGTCAGGTCAGCGCCTCTTTGTGACATCCAGTGACAACAAAGTTAGGTTATTCGACACCTCCGACGGATCTCAACTCGCTGAGTCGCCGACACTCCTGGATGGCGAGAATGACGTCCGCTCTATTGTGCTAGCCCCGGATGGCAAGTTTATCACCACTGTCACGCTTCAAGGGGTCACACTCCTAGATGTATCAACACTGAATCAAATTGGTTCTGTCCTTGAGGAGGACAAAGGGATATACTCAATCACTGTGTCCCCAGACAACTGCCATCTTGCAGCTGGATGTCGAGATGGTAAAATCATCATTCATCGCCTCCGGGACATTCTTCCCGAGTCATATGGCCCCTTCCATGTAAGTACTCGCGTCTTGATGGGTTCCCGCACATCCGACATTGACAAGACATGTTAGGAATCTACTGGAGAGCAATCAGAACAGGATGGGGATGGCATTCTCGAGGTACCCATTCATCTCTCTCACAGGCAAGTTCTCACATGGTGGTATAGCTTGAGATCCAGCCAAGTACACCAGCTCCGCAGTTTGACTATGATGCGGTTCGTGATCCTTCTATCTTAATTCATCCCTGTGCTGACACTGCTGCAGCCACCTTCACCTGCCGCCTCTACCCATCCCCACAAGGATGATGTACTGCCATCCGCCCCTTCCGACCCATCGTCGCATCCACACCCGGTGAGCTCTACCACAGAACCATACAGATTTACATTTTGACATTGACAACTCGCACCAGCCTCGCTCGATATTTAACTTGTTCTCGTGGCGAAGGAGAGACCCCGCTTCAGACGCCTTGAACCAACATTCGGGAAAGTCGCCCCACCCTCGTGGGCCTGCTCTGTGTGAGCCATCAAATGCCGAGGCCACGAATGAGGGTCCCTCAAGAATGGCTGCGGGCCAACGCAAGCCGGTGAGTGCGCTTCTTCAGTAGACGATCGGTCACAGTGTATCTAATACACCATATTAGCGAACAGCAGCAGGAAAACGAAAGGTGCGTTATTCCTCGTGTTCGTATACTATGACTCATCGCTTGTGACAGTTTCGACGAATTCCCCGTGCACCTCTCCCCGGCCCTCAGAGTCAGGAAGCTACTCATACCGACCAACGTCCTGCAGATCCGAGAACAACACACCCGGTATGGCAACCATCCACAGCGTGAACTTTGTCACGATCGCTTACATTCTTTTAGGTGCAACCAACAAGCGATTCGTCTCAGCCCACTGCGGGGGTCGATGTCGTGGTGCGTGTGATTTCGTCCAACTTACACCCTCATGCTCATACTGGATCAGCGCCAAGAAGGATCACACAATGTGATGTTCTCGGTCAGGGTACAGTTACCCGCATGGATGTGTTGTATGCGTTCCGGTGCACATGATGTCACGGACTGATGTGAGCGACTCCGTAATATATACTCTCTGAATTGCAAATACAAGAATCAGACACTGGTACGGACCACGATGGTAAGATCCTCGACACCTGCAGTTCTGGAGAAACGAGAAGGTGAGCTCATCGTCTTGGAGTGACATTGTGAATATCAGGTACAGATTGCTGAGTGCTGGGGAAAGACACTGCCGCATCGATGCACTGGCACTCATCTATCATGTGTTCATGGGCGAGCGAGCCGCGCGACGATGCCCTGGCACCACATCTCCGCATACCCATCATTGATACGGTAATGCAACCTATCCATCGACGATATGCGCTTCCCGAACAGCGCCCATTGCACAATCACACTCGTCTTCAACACCAGGCCTTCCGTGTCCTCCAATCCCCAGAATATCGCTCGACGACAACAACAGTGGGTACGGGCAGATATATAGTAATCCATAACATACTATACATAGCAATACAGGACGATCACATATGTAGTCATGGACATGTACATACATCCGTGGAGACAGAGTGTCATGGAGTGGAATGAACTTGGTCAGGATCCTACAGGATCCTTGATGGTGATGGAATCGTGTCCATCCCTCGCGCAGCCTCTCCATTGTCCCGATCGCATGCGGTCGGATTTACGCCACGACGCCCATCACATTTCCTTTCCGTTAATCAATGGAGACCCGCTGGCGTCGTCCCTGCGCTCGCGACCCCTTTCGCTGTCTCGAAAGTGGGCTCCGAGTGTCCGGTCTTGAAATCTATCATGGGCTGACTGATGTCGCTATGAGCCAGAGATTCAGTTAGCGGACATGAATGACAGAAGGCAGCCTATCTGTTGTATTCTTGATCAATGGGATTGTCCAATCGCAGTCAAGAGGGGCTGTGCGTCCCGGGACTGGGTGTGGTGTACCAAGTCATACAGCCAGGCTGTCGGATACTGTGCCTGGCAAGTCAGTGTGGGTGCCGAGGACACCAGGCGCCTAGGTAAACAAACCAATTAGGGAACGAGGCGATGTGTTTATACAGCAAGTGTTGCGCACCACGTGTCAACCTAAATACCTTATCTCTTGACACTTTGACGCTCGAAGATTTATACCGCTAGCGAGGATGTCGACTATGAACGCAGGTGTGTGGCAGCTCTGAGGAGTGGCTGTAATAGTGCTAACAATGCGGTGAGATCAAACAATAGTTCTGGATACTGGTAGCACTAACTGGGTGTCGCCGCTCGCTTTCCATCCGGATGGGAAGCATCTTTTGAGTGGGGTTGCGGAGGGGATTCAGCGATGGCAATACGCTGATGGTCAAGAGGTTAGAAGAATAATAGGGCCCTATGTGTATGCAATCGCTGTGTCTGGTGATGGGAAGTGGGTGGTGGTCGGGACTGAGGAAGGGGCGAGTGTATGGGACGCGGAGATGGGCAACAAGGCCATCGAAGTGGAAGACACAAATGTGCATGCAGTCGACATCGCTCCTGATTCGACCCGATTCGCGAC
>JBBPKT010000275.1:0-25652 GCA_038089395.1 Pulveroboletus frians | reverse complement strand
GCCTCCGCCGCCTCGTCCGACCCGCCCGCGCCCTCCTCGACGTCGTCCCCCATCAGCTCTTCACATCGTCGCCGTCGTCCCTCTTCTTCATCAATCCGCTCCAGTTCCCTCAGCGCACTGCATGTATGCGTTGCCCGACGCCTCTCCGCGTTGTATATCGTCCGCCCTCGCGCCCCGAACCGACCCCCAGCCTCGCTTTCTCTCCCATCATCATCCCTCTTCGCTGTGAGCGAGTATGCCGTCGGTGACGCTAAGCACGTTCCCGCCCGCACGGTCGCGCATCGCGCCAGATAAGTCACCATCAGCGCCGTCCGCGCATCCGCAGAGTGGTAAGTCGTCATCGTGAATGTACGCGGATAACTTGGTGTTTGGGAGTGGCTGATCACGTACTGTCGGAATCGATCCTGCCTTCTCACCCATTCACCCACTTTATATACATCAACCAACGCTTTGATCGCTGGTGGACAATAAGCTTTGATTTCACCCGCTTCAGTCGTCCATGTGCCACTCGACCATCCACAATACCACCCCTTCACTCCTTGTATTACGAGACATGTGCCGTCAATTTGAAAACTGGTCTATGCTCAGTCTCGTTGGCAATAAGACCCGTCCACAACGTACTGTCAGGTCGAGCATAGTGTCCCACCGAGTCCAAGTCAAACTTCCCCCTGATAACATCATCAAGATCCAGTTCGGCCGTCAAGATATCCTCCGCTCTCCTGGACGGTCCCGCCAGCACCACCCCAAGAGGACTGACAATCAGACTTCCCCCATTGATCATGATCTTGTCCGGACTGCGGTCGTTGGCGTCAGCGACCGCGTGGCCTTCTGGATAGTCCCTTTCGGTAGCAAACTGACAGGCAGACAAGACAAAGCACCTCCCTTCCACAGCAATGTGGATCATCGAGTCGATCCAAACCGGGCGATGGTCCACAGTCGGCGCACAATAAATCTGAGTCCCAAGCGAATAATAGTATGTCCTCACTAATCCGACAGGTCAGATGGACCCCACCGCCTGATCCAACACTTACATAGTGGCATATAATTCTCCCTTGTGACGTGAGCCAGGTCAGCCAAGACGAACGTCAGACTCACCAACAGATGGCCGCCGAGATCTTGGTTGTGACCTCGCTTTCCGGAGACGAGAACGTCTTCTCCACCACCGGCAGTGTACTTCCATCCCCCAGCCCCCAGATCAATCTCTCAGCGGCCGTGGGCATCATCTTGCGATGTTTTCCAACCAGTCCCTTGATAGGGTCAACAAAGATCACTGTGCAATATAGCGTGCCTCCTTCTCGCTCAACGACACCCATCACAACGAAAACTCCAGTCTCCTTGCTGACCGTCTCGATTCGCGAGACGGCGGGTGAGGGTATCTCAATCGCCGATTTGTGATAATGCAGATATTCCTCTCGTCCTTCTGCGCTGCGATCCCCCACGACGCAGCCAAACGTGGACATCTTGGGGTATCCTCCAACACTAGGAGAAGTCATGGTCCATGAGCAATCCATCCAAGCACAAGAGCAGCTCACAACGCCTCGGGAAAAACCACCAGTTGAGTGTCATCTCGGTGCTTGGCGAGCTTGGTCAGGTTCTCAAACTTTTGAAGGGTATCCGCCAAGTGGTAGGACGCAGTGCATGTTTGCACAACAGATGCACGAATTTTGTTTGGCATCACAGCTCGTCGATGTTTTGTTGGTTGTGGAGTGGTCTGATCGATAAGCTGACTCGTGATCCCAGTATTTGACTACACAGGTTTACAAGTCATCATAGTTCGCTACGGATGAGCGGATGGCACAACACCAGTCCGTGGCAATGGAAGCCATTCCTTTGGGAAATCCTTCAGACTCGGCCGAGTAGCGCGTCCTCTAGCGTGATCCCCATGCTTAGCTTTCCTGACCTTCGACTCGACATGCCTTGTATCCACTGGAAGGTCTTGGTAATGAGTCGGTCGTTCGTCCTGCGATAACATGTCGGAATGAGTCTCCCACAATGTACGGAACGGAAACGCACATTTGCCGTAGAAATAAGTTGATCGATGGTATCACTGATCCACTTCAAGTTCATTGCCGGCCGAGGAAAATCCTCACATGCGATCTTGATGTATCCATGCCTTCCTTGCTCATCGCTCAGCAGCGTACCTGCGTTTTTGGGAGGATCGGGGGTCCACCGTGCGCCGGCGAGTAGTTTGATCTTGTGAATGGCCAGGTCGCTCCGCAAGGGCAGTTGAGCGACCGGAACGACGACAGTTCGTTTTGCAGTGAGTGGGTGTTCTTCTCCAGCATAGTCCACAGATCGAATGACCAAGGGTGTTTCCGCAGTAGGTGGTACGAAAGGCTTGCGGAAGGCTGTAAAACACTCGATCTCTTTTCGAGACACACGAGCCTGCGGTACTCACCGACAAACTTGGGCATCTCATTCTCGATGAGACGCATATAGTACGCAAGCTGCCGTTGCTGATGTAGGGCAATGTGAGCACCAGAAGGTATATCATCCCCCGAAAACTGTGGAAAATCTTCCTCGATGTCGAATTCCACCAAATCGCATGGTAACGGCATTTTCTTTGGTACGTCTCGCCGTGCCAAGACCTGAGGCGTACGATGAAAATGTCTGGTCGACCGCAACGACGAGGAGACGAGTCGAGGACATGGCAATGGAAACCTCATTCTTGCTCGAGCCCGCTTTAAACAAAAACGACACCAACGGAGAGTTGCCAAACAAACATAAACTCGTCCACTGGCTATCGCTATGGTGGTGCGTTGGACGATATCGATCTACCCCGCATAATCACGCCTTGTTAGCGACTGAGCCTGGAGATCAAAGCTGACCTGGAGGATGTCACTGACCTGACACCTTCCACAGAGGACTTTGAGTACTTTTTCAAGGTCATTTACGTGCCATCGCTGTCATGGTTCACCCAGGCTGGACCGTTTCTCATCATCTAGGTTGCATGTACGTCCTGCCGTGAAATACACCCAAAGCTCGTAACTCTCAACCGCACTGTGAACAAATCCAATCCTCTTTCAGTACTCCCACTAACTTTCGTACCTTCAGGAGGCACGCGAGGTCAGCGGGGGAAGGCATGGGACCGCCCACTTGATATGGCGTTGCTCAAATTGCAAACATGAAAATTCAGCCAAGTTCGATACATCCATCCCTGTCTGTCCGTACACAGCAGATCAATCTGGGACCTTCTCCCGCATCTTGGTTGTAGAATGTCGAGGTCTCGAGTTTATTGAATTTGATCCGGTGCGCACTTCGACCTGGCTTGGCGCCGTGATACATTGACGAGTACACAGGTGGGGACCTGGACATGTAAAGGGACTGAATCCGACACGACCTTTGAATTCGAATTCCAGAACGGTGAATGGTTTGACTATGACGAAAAGGTATGTGCACAAAGTATCGGCGCATGGCCTCGTATCGATACGCCTGTCTTAGCGGGCCTTGCCCGTCCAGATCACCTCCCTGGAAAGTCGATTCATTCGGGCTTGATCCAGTCCCAGTTGGAGCAAGAGACTATAGGAGATCAGCACTTGTATCGGTGTCCTCAGTCAAGTCATCCGGGGACACCAGCGAGGCGAACGGTTCAGATTCACGTACCAGCGCTACTACACCCCATTACCAACCCGTGCAGCACACAGTACAAAACATTATACAAGCACATATGGAACAAATGACCTGACCGTATAACACTGAAAGCTCAGAGGCAACAAAGTGTAAAAGTAGATGAATGAGATAGAATCGGAGTGACCGTCCTTGTCTACTGCTGCTTACTTGAAGTCATTGAAAGCCCAACCCTCAGGCAGGTTTAAATATGGATGTTGAATGAGGTCCGCAGCGCTTGCGCGAGCATCGGGATGCCTACAAACACTCCGTGAGTCCATCGGGCGGGGATTAATGATGATGGTCCTTACACCTCAAAACATCTATCCTTAAAGTCCACGGCAAGGTCGGACAGGATCACATCAGAGGGGATGGGAGGCGACTTCCCTTCATGAGAGACCTGAGTGGTTTAAGTGACGATGCAGGACAACACGAATGGCAAACGCACCTTGTACATCACCGTGAAGAAGTCCTCATCTGGCCAAGGCCGTCTCCCCGCCCACATCTCCAATACAACACATCCCACACTCCATATATCGACTTTGGAATTGTACCCCTTTCCTTTCTGACTGCCAATAACCTCAGGGGCCATCCAAAACACGGTACCTTGCATCGCAGTGTATGCTGCTTGATCGTCGTCAGCACGCTTCGAAATCCCAAAGTCAGAGATCTTGCAGATGCCAGTTTTCTCAACGAGAATATTGTCGGCTTTAAGGTCCTGAGGAGGAAGTTAGGGAAATATTGTCAACTGTGACAGATTCGGTACCCTATGAATGATGTTCTTGGAGTGTAGATATGCTAAACCTTCGAGAATCTGAGCCGTAAAAGACTTTGTAACCTCCTCGTCAAACTTGCCATGTTCTCGCAGGCAACTCCCGATAGAACCACCGGGAACATATTCCAAAAATCTAAGATATTCATTTGTGGCTGGTTGCACAACATTAAACAGGCCACTCACATGCTGAGGAAATTCGGAGTCTCTTCAAATCCGAGATAAGCAACAATGTGAGGATGGTCCAAGTCTTTGAGCGTCTCGCTTTCCATTTTCAGCGCTTGCACGAAACTGGCCTGGCGACTGTCACTCTTGTCGCTAGCAGTGGTGGGTATTTCAACCTGCTTGACGGCGATCATCTCTCCAGTAGTGGCATTCAGAGCGAGGTAGACACGTCCATAGGTTCCTTTCCCGATAAGTTCGCCACGAACCCATTTGAAAATCGCTACAAAAGACTCAGAACAAACTTCCACTGGTTCGTATTCGTCAGTTACTCACGTCTCGGACCAGTCGATGAAGCATGGACTGCGGGTTTGTTGATTGTGGGCTTCTTCTGTGAAGTAGTGACCTCTTCTAGGTGTCCGCCCCACAACTTCGTGCTTCTGCGAAGTAAATTTCCATAGGACGATTCAGCTCTGGACGTGCGATCGAGTCGCTTTTTATGTTCTTCAGCAACGATACGAATCGATTTCTTGCCCCTAGCATTATTAATCCTTTCCCGATCGTTGAGAGTGATCCCGTGAGATGAATCAATGGCTGTGGGCGAAGTTCCCCCCGAGTTGGCTTCAATAACTGGTTTGTCAAGGTCGTGTTCGGGGAAGAATTCTTCAAGGCGATCATACACATCCTCCGGAGGTGGACGATGAGCCCAAGTATATTCTTCAAATGTGCTTTTGTGTCTATCTCCGAACGTGCGAGGCCGGGGGTCCCGCAATCGAGGCTGTGGCTGTGGTTGGAGGGTATAATCAGGAACAGACAAATTTAAGGGTACACCGCGCACGTTGTTATGTGTGATAACCTCCAGGGCGGGACGTGGACTTGACCTCGGACTGGTATTGATTCCACCTTTATCCTCACGGACCATTTGACTGACTGGCCTGCGAGACCAGATGTCTTTTGTTGCAGTAGCATAATCGTCGGAGGAGCTGGCGGTGCCAACAGGGTCCGGCTGTTGCGCCACATGCGACCCTACCGGCGCTTTGACGTTCCAAATGACCTTATCCCCCCCACCAGGACGTAGAGTCGACTCGTGCATCGTGTCTTGTCCGCTAGACGAGGAGTCTTGTCGCAAATTGATGATTGTCCCGGACGATGTGTATGTAAAAGTACCAGAGCCAGTTGACGTACCGGGCCGGGAGATAGCGGCGCTCACAGGACTCCGTGGAGGAGTCTCAGGCGTAAGAGGGGGCCGCACAGAGGAAGGAGCATATGGTCCCGCCCACAGTGACGGGGGTAGCACATTTCCACCGTACCCCTCTTCTCTGAACGGTATATCTCCAAACTTTGATGAGCTGATGGAACGACTTTGATGATGAGGGGAGGGAAGGGGTCGTTGCACGTCCCTGTCGCGCGATGCATCATGACCCGGAACGTCGCTAGAACTTGGAAAACGCGGTTGAGCAGGAGAGGCTGGATCTGGTCTGGTGTAGGACCCTTGACTGGGTGGCAAGTATGTCGCGGGGCTCACCGAAGTAGGAGGTGACGACTGCGGTTGGGGGAAGGGCCTGATCGGTGGATTCGTCTCAATATTTGGGTTGTCAACTACAGACCCTTGAGTAGGGGGAAGGGGACGGGGACGTGGGGCAGCAGGTTCGGGGGGTCTGAACGTGGTCGTAGAATTCGAAGATCCGGGAAGCTGTGGGCGGCTTGGAGTGGACCGAAGGGGAGGTTGCGCCGGAACCTTCTGGAGCATCTCTGTACTTCTCGCATTTCTCAGAGATCTGTTAGGGCTGGAACCAGGAGCAGGGTCCGCCTTCCATGTAATATAAGAGGTTTTTGGAGCAACATTCGCTCCCATTCTGCGGGTAGGTGGGACCTGATGACGAGCAGGAACCGGAGCATCAGTACGGAGCCCTTTTCTTCTTGGACTCGACCGCGAGGATGATTTTCGAACTGTAGTCAGTTCTTGCTCCCGAACGCTCACCCCATCGGAAGTAGATGCACCAGCACTTCCCAATACTCTCGTCTTATCAAATAATGAAGTCAGGTTACGAGGCAGCTCAGCATCCACTTGTTCCATCCTCCGTTCACTATCTTGCGAAACCTTTTCTCTTTCTTCTGCATTGGAACCTCTAAGAGGCGGTCGACGAGACAGGGCTAGGGTGTCGTCCAACGCGGGGGTGGAGCGAGAAGGTGCTATAACCGTTGCAACGCCTAGATCAGGTTGGCGTCGTCGATCCGCATTGGATAGATATGGGAATCTCATGGACACTGGCGAAGAGGGTTGTCTTCCCAGCGCATTTTGAGTGGATGGCAACGAAAACGCATTCGGTAGGTTGGGTAGGCATTGCGGGTGGCGCAGTGTGCTCCGGTTGTCTACATCATCAAAGTCATCAGACGCTGCGGATGGCTCATAACCAGTAGGATCCTCCGATGATATACTCTCCTGACGAGATGATTGCAAGGCTTTCGGCGGGCGAGGGACCAAAGGACCAAAGACTGATACTGATGGCGGTGGAGGAATTGACCTGACTGGAGAAGTAGGCAAGGGAGGTTCGTGAACTCGTGCGTGAGGATGGCATACAAGGAACTTGAGATTGCCTTCGCCGTCTCCTTGTTCCCTGATCAGCCGTAATAAACCGTCATTGGTTAACGCCTCGCCGACCGCTGCGCGGCCGACCTGAGTACGATAAATTGCAAACTCGGAAGATTGATCCTCGTCCGGGATTTGGAGCTGGAGAAGTCGAGTTAATTAACTATGACGAAGGGAAGAGAGGAGTTACCTCGGTGAAGATCCGCTCCCAGACAAAAGCAGCGCTGTTCGCGGGTGTGACCCCAACTGCCGTGAAAGCGTGGCAATCGTAAGTAACCATGATAACTCTCTCTGAGGAAGACAGGTTGCAAGAGGGAGTCGGAGACTGCAAGCGACTGTCACGAGGGCGAACTACAAGAAACAAAATGATGATACTGACATGGTGTGAACTTTCGGACTCCTTGGGAGGATGTCCGGATAGCCTCCGGGACTTTGAGAATTTATGAGAGGGTTGTGGCAGGTCAAAACGTTCATTCACAGCCGAGCCATCATCGTGGGTAACGAGGGCAGCCGGGACGTCAGGGGGCGCTGCCTGACCTGGTGTGCTTGGAGGAGGGGTCGACTCTATGGCGTTGGAACTTTGGCTAGAAGGCGACGAAAGTGTGGGGTTTGAAGGAAGAAAACCGGTGGTGACTGTAGGGCTGAGAGGTTTTGCGCCGGTGCGCTGGGAAGGTGGCGGACGCATCGATGGAGAGAGCTGGGGCAAGGACGAATGGGAGACCCATAGTTCGCGACGGTCGTCGTCGCTGCTGGAGTCACCCAGGTCAGGGTTCGCGATAACAAGGACCCGACGGCTTCGGTGGGTGCTCGACTTTGTGTCCTCAGACATGGTATGGGACGGCATGCATGCGTCGTCTGATTGACTGGGCTTGTGAACGACAATGGTGGGGGAAAGAGAAGAAAGGAGATGGGAGGAAGAGAGAAACGAGGGAACAAAATACCTGGCACGATGGGTCAAACGATCGTTCAAAGGTTAGCCAGCAGGCGGCGTGGCTGACATAATCAAGAGGGCAATGGAAGCCACGGACTATTATTGCACGTGATCAAGACAAGGGAAAAACTGTACAGTCGTATCCACACTGCGCTACGACGCCGCATGACCCTCGTCGTGCATACCGCTCGTGTCCATGCCCTCGTGCACCTCCACCTGTCCAGAAACCTCAGCATGTCTCTCATGCAACTGGGTGCCCGCATCGTGTTACCTTTGGAAACTCCGCGCGCTCACTCAACATACTCTCCCCCCAACAGAGAAGTTTCAAAAGCTGCACGAGTTTCACCTCCTTCCCTTGGCTAAAACTGTCCAGAATAGCCGCGTTCACTTCCCCTGCTGTCTTCATCCGTTGCGCAGGAGACAACAGGTCTGTGATTGCAGATGGCGCTGATGATGACGAATCAAATGCCAGCAGTGCCATCGTTCGTTCCAGCTCCGCGAGGAACTCTGGATTCTCCTCTCCCCGCGGCGCGAGCTCGTCTTGAGCAAACTGCAGTGCCTCTGCAACGCGGCCATGGCGTATGTATTCAATGAGCTTTTGCTGCTGCAGGTGAAAATACAACGAAGGATTCGTATCCAGTATCTGGATAAAACAAACGGATTCAGTAAATTCCACCAATCATCACATTCGAAAAGACAACGCAGATCATATTGAAGACTGAAGTAATTGTGACAATTCTCATCACCGACTTTCGTCAAGCCTGAGAGTGGTGCATGAAACGTTTTAATCTTTTCCCATTCGGGATAAGCTGAAAAGATGCCTACAAACCTACCTCGGGGTTCAAATCATTCACGCGGGTAATTGCTTCCTCAACGTCCCCACGTTGTAGTGCCTCACGGATGACCATCCTGCTCTCGATGGACTCAAAGTCCACAGGTGGTATGATGCCTGCCTCATCACTAAACTCCTGGGCCGCAGACTTGTACCCCTCTATCACGAGGTAATCCATTATAAGCCGGTTCAGGTCACTACCGTGAATGTCGCGTCAGTTTCCAATAAGCATACCGACAGTCAATTATGAATCAGATAATACATGCAAAAATTGTGAAGCTCATCTCGGGATTCAGAGAGATTCCCAGTGATGTTTCTCATCATGTCAAGAATCAAACACGAAGCCACTCACTGTTTTGTGACCTGAACTTCGTGCAAACGACGTTCCCACTCATCCTTGCGTATCGAGGCCTTTGGAGGCTACGTAGAACGCATGAACACGTACCCTGGTACGGTTGAAAATGATGGGAATACGAACCATGAGTGTGACCAGCGTCAGTGTGCAAGGAATTTAAAGTCCATCCTAAATTTAGGGCAGGTCCTCACGACCTCGGTGCAAGTTACTTGTTTTGGATTACACCCTCGTCACTGACCATCACGACGCACTCAGACCAAGTGTCGCATTCATTCAGATCATCGACATCGCAGACGCATAGTCTACCACAGTCAGAAGGATCATAGTTTCGACGGGTCCTTCGACGTTTGACTCTCGCCATATGTTGATTTGAGCAGACGCGTTTCCACGCTTGTGTTACACCTTTGAAACAATCCCACCAGATCGAATCATGTCAAAGAATGTATCTTTGTCGGCCATACCTAGCGTGAATGTTGATCGTTGACATCAGGAGACAAACCTAGCCAGATTCACGCACGCTGTGTCCCCGACGTGTCCGCCTTATGACCGTTCGTCTTTCCTCGGTTTTTTCTGCAGAGTGATGGTGCAGGTAGTGAAGGCTTTCCAGTGCCACGGGTGGCCTTGGCTTCTTCTTCGGCCGCTCCAGCTGCCAGCTGTGACTGCTGGATTGTGTTGAAGAGTTTGACCACTACACATATGAAAGAGGTCTTGATAAACAAGAGCATGAAGCCCTTCATGCGGACGATGTCTGACATACCGCCTCTTTGCGCGACCTTTCGTAGAGATCGTTCGCTTTCACCTCCCCAACCTCCAATGACATCTCTAATCCTACCCCTTTCCTCCTTCTCCTTGCGTTCTACTTGAATTACCTTCCTTGCTTCGGTTTCTAGTTTGGCCTCGTCCTTTTGGTGCGCAACAGAGGGCTTCAGGGAGAGAGGAAGGCCCGAGGGTGCATCCGTGCTGAGAAGGGATTGTAACGTCGCCCCGAAATGCGAAGGCTCCGTAGCCCGCCTCTTGCGTTTCAACGTTTTCTTTGATTTCATTCGTTGTCTGTTAGCACTCTCGTCATCGGTGGGTCGCGAGTCCTCTTGATCAAGATGGCCGCTGTCCTCCCCCTCGGAAGAAAACGAGGACTGAGGGTCGTTGCTGGAAGCGACAGAATCGTCTTCTCCACCTCCTGCCATCCTTGTACGTTTGTTCGTGAGCATACTGTCTCAGTTGAAGTAGACAGACGACCGGACTGCGACGCCTTGACGTTCAGTGGCGTGAAGTATGAAGCGGGCAAAACAAAACAAGTTGAGATACTCTCCGCAGAGCGTTCATTTACGCTTTATCCGACAAGTGGCAGCTCAACAATCTGACTAGCCCTAGTTGCCTAGTTCCAACCTCGCTCAACCCATTGGGTTATCTAGTTTTATAGCTCAGCCCATTCTATCGTCTGAATCGAAATCTTGCAACAGTGGACCTACTAGCGAGACCGACCCCAATTCCACACTGACTTAGCCAGGCTGGTTGGCCCGTCCTCACGACACCTATCCCACCCCGAACGACGCTGGCAACAGACTCTACCAGCGCAATGTTGTGCGCCGTAGATCTGACACCGGAACCGGATTTACACCCCTTGTACCCTAGTCCAGGTCAAATCGCACACTTGTTGTCACCGCACTCTGGTCTCGACCCCCCACAGAAGACCATCCTTGTTTGCCATTGCCTGTCCCGCGCCTGTTTGTTCGGCGATCTCGCCCTCCTGCAGTATGTCCTCACCGATCCCCAAGCCCAACCGTTTGTAGACCTCAGTGTACAAGACGAGGATGGCCTCGGGCTGATCAGCCTAGCCATACAAGTGTTTGGATCAGAATCAGATAGAGAGGTCGAACGTGAGGAGTGTGTTCGCCTTCTCGTCGCCCAAGGTGCCAATGTCTCGAACACTGACAGTGGTGAGTGGCGTTCACGTGCAACGTATACGATACCTGAAGCATCTATTAGCCGGGTGGACCCCCCTCCATCACGCTGTCATATCAGCACCACCGAGCTTAGTGTCGTACTTGATGACCCACGGTTGTTCGCCTTTCTCGGTGACAAGAAGACAGTTGACACCACTGGATATCGTCACTGCCCACACTCTTCTTCCCGGCCGTGAAGATGTCGCTTTATTACTTGAGGAGTCTATGAGGAGTGAAGGTTGGACTGGTGGCAGAATGGAGCAGAGAAGACGGGCCCTCGATGAACAACTGAAGCGAACAGATCGTCAGAAGGACCTTTACAATAGTGTCTCAAAGATCTTGGACATACCTACTCAATGGTGGGGAGCACAGGACGTCGAAACCTCGTCAACGGTTTCTGACTCGGAAGATGACGACTTCGACGAAGACTCCTACGTAGGTAGCGACTTCTACGCAGACGCTTTGTTAATGTATACCCGCAGACCCCTCCTTTGGATTTCACCTCCATGCTCGCCTGGTCTCCTCAGGACCTGGACAACATTTTCAATGCTGTCGTCACTAATGCTCAAGTGTACGCATGTAATGCGCAGCCTGCAAATTCCCTCTATCTCATGGCACGCTTTGCATGCTTAACCTGTGATGCGACGTGGTTAGAGGACTTGATACTCGGTGCGACGGATGTCATCGAAGAAAGATTCTTCGTAAGTTACTCTAACTTCACATCCCGTCCGCCTGACAGCTGTCCAGAGCCGCTCGGAAGACGTGACCTGTCTAATCTTTTGGTTATATAACGCAACTGTTTGGCTCCATCTAATGCAATGCGACAACTCAATCAATGACGCCTGCGAGATGCTAGGGTCATTTGAGCTCCTAGAGCAAGTTGTTAACTCCGTTTTTGGTGAGTTTTCAATTGGACGCACCATTTTCTTCTATTTAACTCCGCCAGTTTTCATCATCCGCTTCGCAGAGCGTAAAATAGACAAGTTGCTAGATGCGGCATTGTTAGAGAATGCCCCTCTTGCAGCCGAACTTGATAGTGTTCAGTTCGAATCTGAATGGTCATTTTTGAGACCATTCAGCGCCAAGAAGAAGCTATCCGCCACCCATGCTTCCAACACTCCTCCGCAGCGCAACGGCACGCCATCCTCGCCCCCTTTCTTGCCGTCTCGGCCTCCCTCCCCTTCGATTAATCTGAATTCCACTTCCTCAACCCCTCCGAAGGCTCTCTCATCCTTACGACAAACCCTGTCTCGCACCCGACCACCGACTAATGCAATTTTCGTCGACACCTCCCCGTCGAAAGGCCTACGAGAGCTTGTGTCCTTCCTTACCGCTCTTCATACTTTGTTGACCTTATCAGATATCAACCCTGTGTTGATCATACAGTTTTGGTCCCAGGTCATGTATTGGACTTCCAGTAGGTCGGTCAACTTTAGTCACGTATTTCACTCATACGAGACAGGTGAAATTTTCAACCGTTTGTTGACAAGAAAAAAATATCTGTGCCGGTATGATATATTTCGTGAGGTGTGATCACGTTCTGAGCCCAGCAGATCCCGAGCGATTCAGGTTAGCTTGAACCTTTCTGTGCTTGACGAATGGATAGACGATATGGGTCTTCCACGCGGAATCATGTCGCATTTGTCCCCCGTTAGAGATCTTCTGATGTGGTTACAGGTAGCATATAAAAGACGTGCCGCCCTCTTCGCTGATAGTATTATCGTTTTGCAGCGCTTGTCGTCGATCAGGGACTTCCCCGATTTGGTTGCTACTATCCAGGCCATGAAGGGTCTCAACCCACTCCAGGTAGTCCTTTTTTTCTTTTTTTTTGAACCGACACTAATTAGCACTGGATGTGTCCTAGATGCGGCGCGCCGTGCGCGACTACAAGTACGAAGTTAGCGAGAGCCGCATGAATGAGGAGTGTATGCAATACCTGACGCAGTTGCAAAAGGACTGGGAGCGCCATAGAGTGAAAATGGGGGTTGAGGCATTACGGAAAGAGGTAAGATAAATGTGACAGTATCAGTGTCTCTGGACGACGAGTCTGTTGCCAGATCAATGAACGCGAGCGAGATATCGACGAGAACTCCGTTACTGACCGATCTGCAAGCACAAAAACCTCAAGCTTGTCTACAACAGATACCTCCGCAATGCAGCGCAGTGTCGACCTTCTGTTTGATAGATCATTCGATCAGTCATTGTGGGAGACCACTAGAGCACCACAGGTACTCGGAGAACTGTTGGACTCGCGTTATATGTTGCCATTATTTCTCCCATCTGATCCCCGCGCGCTATCTGCCGCGCCAGTCAAACGACATGTCATAGGTTTTTCCAGGCGTACATCAAATCACCAATCCGAACTGCGAATTCCACGCCGGACTGGTGTGGTAGGGGCGATGGAGTGGAAGTGTCGGAGTCACCAAGTTCGTGAGGTCAGCATCGACACTTTGCGGTGGCTTGACAGCTTCAGGCCATCGAAGTGGGGGGGGTCAACATACGTGGAATCCTCACTTCCGGGATATGGCGGAGACTCTCCTCCCCCTTCGCCCATCAATGATGGGGATGTCCTACAGATCAACCCCGATTCTGTCCAACCGTCCCCACATTCGACTCCTCTCACTCGAAAGCCATCCACCAGAAACAAAAATCGCACAAGTTTGCTTGGGGACCAGTTTGCACAGCTTGCTTCGCCCTCGTAATCTCTTGCATTGGTTTTGCTCTCGCTCAATCATTGGGTTTGATGGACATAGATCCATTGATCTATCTCTCTGCACTTGGACATGTCATCTGCTATATTAGAATACATATTGCCAGGTAGTGCACTTAGACTTTTGTTGGAAGATCAAGCAATGAGATCTCTTAGTTACTCACAATGGAACTTGATCACCAATAAATTCATGTCTATGCTAAATCCCATCAAGTCTTGGGTCTTACAATCTGACTATATCTAAACCAAGCTCAAATTGCATTCTGACACTACTAACCACTACAGTAGCTACTTTTGCCAGATGCTCTGATGCATAGGTTACCCTTGTCTTTCTTTTTTCCTTTTCCTACACAGAAACCCTTGCAGGTATTTAATATTGTGTCTGGCAGGGAGACAATCCGCAGGACGCACACTTGGCGTGCGAAAGCTCCACTGTCCAGCAACACCATTGTGGTCCACTCAATGCGCCCGGATCTTGTCCATCCTCTCCGCGTTGTCCCTGGCAGCAATGGCGCATTCAACACTGTATAACCAGACCAGACCAGCCGAAAATTACAATGATCCATTTGGTGATGGCGCATACGGTGAACTGCTTAGTACCCACAACCTCAACCATGACGACAACAAGAGTTTCACCACGTACACTAGCGGTGTCTTAGTGGGAGACCCTAGTAGAACGAATCCCCTAACAGGCCCAACGGAGGCGGAGTCATTGGCGGCTGACTATCGTCAATACAATGTTTCACCCTCTTTGGGACCTGGTCGTCTTCCTACATCTTCCCATCACGACAGCACCTTGCCCAATCCCGGCGATATCATGACGAACGCCTCATATCGCGACGATGACTCGCCTTCATCCCTTCGTGTTCCGTCCGTCCTCGGAAAATCCAACACATCTCTGGTTCATAATGCCGCAGATATGGGTCGGTCGTCAGTGTACCAGGACTTGGGTATGTGACGACCGCAGATGTGTGCGCTGTTGGACTCATGCGTTGCACAAGAGTATGCGGAACCCTCAAGAGAGGATCCAAACGATGCAATCTCTGTGTCGGAAAAGAGGACTCCTTTTAGACGTTTCCTGGGAGACGGAAAGTATCCTATGGAGCAACGAGTGGAGGATAAGAAAAGAGGAATAGGACGGCAGAAGCATCCCTTCGTTGGTGTGTCATTTTCCATTCAGGAGGTGTATTTGCTGAAAGTTTCTAGTGTATGCCCTCACCATTGCTATGGTGGGGATTTTCATCAATGAACTTGTGGTGAACAGTCGAGCCCAGGGGACCCCGGTGTCTTTCAAGGTTGGTCGCTCTGTTTCCTCTCCTGACTGTTCTTACCTTTTCAAAGCCTGTCGTCAATCCCATGTTAGGTCCTTCCGAGAGCGCCTTGATCAATCTCGGCGCCCGCTTTCCTCCTTGTATGAAGTCCGTGCAGAATCTGTCGTCGTCTACTTTAATGCCATGTACGAAGCAACGGCTCCACTTTGAGTACCACGCGCTGATTTTTTGGAACTCAAGGCCTCAATGACACAGCAAACCCACCGGATATTCTGTGTACTATCGAAGAAGTATGTGGCTTTGGAGGGTTTCAAGGAGGCGCTCCAAATCAATGGTTCCGGTGAGCAGCCCTTGCAATTCTGAGTATTAGTCTAATTTTGGGCTTTCTAGGTTCATCACCCCCATATTTTTACATGCAGGCTTTATTCACATCCTCCTGAACATGCTTGCACAGTTGACAGTCTCTGCACAGGTAATCATGACGCCTAACCCTATCTAGTGTCACTAAGGACTCATCAGATCGAGCGAGAGATGGGTTCCATGGGATTTATCATTACGTATTTCGCAGCTGGAATCTTTGGGTATGTTCATCTAAGATTTCATAGGTTTTGGGAGATGCTGAGGGCTTCAAAGCAATGTCTTGGGTGGCAACTTCTCCCTTGTCGGTTCCCCGTCTCTTGGTGCTAGCGGGGCAATATTTGGAACAGTTGCAGTGACTTGGGTCGACCTGTTTGCCCATTGGAATTATCATTATCGTCCCCGCCGCAAGGTAACTCACCTACCTAACACTAGTGGGAATCCAAGTCTAAATACATTTAGCTTGCTTGGATGACTGTGGAACTCTTATTTGGTATTGCCCTCGGCTATGTTCCATGTAAGCATTTGTATTTGTTCAATTTGAGTCGTTGATTGACTCACGCGAATAAAGATGTCGATAACTTCGGTTCGTGGACGGTGCTTCATATATATCCCCACATACCAAATTTTCATTAGCTCACCTCGGCGGGCTTTGTATGGGCCTGCTCGTTGGCACCACGCTATATCCTGTCATTAGTGCTTCAAAACGGCACAAGGGCATCATGTGGGCATTCCGCCTTGCTGCTATTCCATTGGCCGTCGTACTCTTTGTGGTCCTCATCCGAAATTTCTATACCTCTGACCCATATGCAGGTGCGTGTATCTGGGCGGATTAACTGATCACTTTTACCTTGAACATTTCATAGCATGTTCGGGCTGTCGATATTTATCTTGTATACCCACCTCTTCAAACAACCATTGTCAGGGAACTGGTAAGAAACAGTTATACCCTGTTCTCCACGTTCTGATTGCTGAATGATAGGTTTCACCACCACCACGAGCGGGACAAGCATTTAAATTCAGTTTCGTAATGTCATGTGCTGGTACATAAATACCACGGACTCTGTACTTATGTTAGATGACACGCGCCCGGGTGCCGTCGAGGACTTGGTACTTGTATCACACCAACGCTAGTACTCCACTTTTATTTCTATCAATTCCAGAGGCAACGCGTGTGGTCAGACAGTGCCATCCGCAACTCTCGACTTCACAGTAACCGTCTTCTCACCTACAAACGGTGTTCCTACTATTCCGGAACCTAATGACCACAAAAAAAACGGTCACTCTCGACCCATCGTGGTATCATCACTTCACGTTGACGGCCATAGTATGTTCCTTTATGGCTGGCCTCTTGCGGCTCGTCCTCTTCGGTGTGTCGTTCAGCATTACCATGTTTTTTGTGCTCACGAAGCCTGTCCAGACCAATACGATCCAATGCATTGTAGCGCACTGTTGTCGACGGGAAGCTGGCTGGACAGTGCACATCGTAATTGGCAGCCAAAGGGCAAGTCTTTTTCAAACCCTGATTCGAGGAAATTAAGGCTGCATGACAGGATGTATGCTCCATTCATACCAGCCTAGAGATACCTCTCAATGCCTTTCCTCTCGTCGAGTCGTCTTTGTCGGGGACTCAGTGACACGGACACTCTTCTTTCAGTTCATTCATACCGTTGACTCTTCGCTCCCGAAAGCACTTCCGGACAATGGCACAAAACATTCCGACTATTCCTTCGTTTCTCAATCTCAAACAAAACTCGACTTTTTTTGGGACCCATTCCTGAACACGACAGCCGCCCTTGCACTGGTGAACACACCTACGCAATATTCGACAGACGGGGAGTTTGAACGACCAGCCTTACTTGTCCTCGGTTCAGGACTCTGGTACCTCAGATACGCTGATACTTCAGGTGGGCTTTCTGCCTGGGAGGTCAATATCGAAGCGTACATGGAAGCAATAAATGGAGCCCGTAGCAAACCAGCAGACGAAGTGGTCTTTCTTCCGGTAGAGGAGGTCGTCCCTTCAAAATTATCGCCAGAACGACTCAACACCATGCATTCCTCCGACATAGATGCAATGAACTCCGACCTCTACCATCGCATCAAGCCTCTAACCAACAGTTCTTGGTCACAGTTCTTCGGAATTACTCCCTCCAGGCGGATTTCACTCCCATTGGTGTTCAATAGAATGCTAGATGATTCACAGACTCAAGATGGTCTACACTTTACTGAGGCCGTTGTCCAAGTTCAAGCAAATATCCTGCTAAATCTTCGATGCAATAACGAGTGGCCCCAAACGTTTCCTATGGATAAGACCTGTTGCCGAACGTACCCCTGGCCCGGACCAGTGCAGTTAATTCTGCTCGCCAGCCTGCTATTGTGTGCTTGCACTTTCCTTTGTCGCTTCTGTGAGCAGTGGTCCGCAAAGCCTATTTCTTTTATGTCTGATATTCGTATAGATACCAGAAGTTGGGCCGCAAAGAAAGAATATCATCTTCCAGTGATAATTTTCGGTGCTTCTATAAACATAATTTATCTCGCGGACCGGACGGGATTATGGCTCAAAGAGCAAAAGCAGTTCGACCCTTGGATGTGTGGGTTTTTAAGTCTGGCTTCGCTTGTGGCAGGTTTGGCGGTAGTTCGAAAAGCTGACAAAGACTCGGGATTTCTCAATCGCGATCAGACGGACGAATGGAAGGGGTGGATGCAGCGTGCGTCGATTCGGTTTTCCACCAGCATAATTGTGACAAGATCATTTCAGTTGCAATTCTTATATACCACTATATGGGTGCTTCCAAGATATCTGGCATCTATAATGCCATCCGAGTTTTGGTCGCCGCCTATCTTTTCATGACCGGCTATGGTCACACAATGTTCTATCTCAAGAAGGCAGACTTTGGTTACATTCGTGTTCTTCGGGTATGTTTGATCCTCCGGCATAGACGTTGGTACTTATCTCTATCTCCTGCAGACATTAGTGCGGCTAAACCTGCTCACCCTTACGCTTGCTTATACCATGAACACAAACTATCTCTTCTATTATTTTGCTCCTCTGGTCTCTATGTGGTTCCTGATCATTTATCTGACGTTGCGAATCGGATCACAGTTCAACGACAATATACCATTCCTCGTCACCAAGGTATTCCTGTCGATGGGTATATTTGCGGCCTTCGTGAATCATACATGGCTATTAGAGCGACTTTTTGAAGTCTTGGAACGCGTTTTTTTCATTCGTTGGTCTGCGCGGGAGTGGACCTTCCGAGTATCCCTCGACCAATACATTGTATACTGTGGCATGTTTGCTGCGCTCGCTGCCATCAAAATTCGCGACAATCACCTTACCGAACACCCCCTCTGGCCCATATGTAGACGCGCATCTATCGGGATTTCCGCAATAGTCCTCGTGTGGTTCACGTGTTTCGAACTCCTGCAGGAGAATAAGTTCGCGTACAACGCTTGGCATCCGTATATCTCATTCCTTCCTATTCTCGCCTTCGTCACCCTCCGCAACGCCACCCCGCTCTTGCGGTCGAGTTCATCTCGCGTTTTCGCATTCATCGGCAAGTGTTCGCTCGAGACATTCATTATCCAGTATCATCTATGGCTTGCGGCGGATACGAAAGGTCTTCTTCTGCTAGTTCCAGGGATAAAATGGCGCGCTCTCAACTTCGTTCTGTCGACGACCATCTTCATTTACGTTTCGCACCATGTAGCGTGGGCTACTGGGGAGATCACAGGCTGGATATGTGGCGAGGAGAACGCGCTGCCTACCACTCGCGACGCGGCGAGTGCGGGGGTGTCGGACGCTTCCAGTGCTTGCTTAGAAATTGTAGCTTCGGCTCCAGAAGGTACGGATAATTGCCGCCATGAAACCCAAGGGGCACGACATCATCCACAGCGGTGGATAGACAGACTGGCAGAAGGGGGTGCTCGACATCCTCCTCCGAGGGTTTGGTCTAGAGTGCGGCTCAATGGAAAGGGTAAGATTGCGGTATGGGTCGGTCTGATGTGGTTGGCCAATGTATTATGGACAAATCCCAAGGAACGATAGACTACAGCATACTAGGCAACAATATCTAGACATGATTAATGAAGACATCAGTACACGTTGGACAAGTTGTTGGCATCGTCAGTATTAGCATGGATGCTCATCAACGCTCGTCCGTTAGACGAGGTCAGGGCTTGACTTCTATTTGATACATCACGCGAGACCAACGGGCAGAGATACTCACGAGCTGAAGAGAGCTAAAGGGAGGGACGTGGTTAGCATGTGCCAAAACCAAGGGAGTCTGAATGAACCAAGGGAGCTCAGAAATTTGGGTATATCATGGAAGGTCACGAGCCGACAAAGGCTTCCAAGTAGCGATTCATATGCTCGTCATTGCGACGACGACTGAGGACGAGACTCACCTTGAAGTTGGCGTCATAACGTCGGTGAAGAAAAAGAGGTTCATCGGGACGCGGCGCCGTTTTGTATGGACACGTGATGGATGTTCAGGGCAGGTCATTTCAGCTCGAGGGCACCTCGAGGCTGGTATGGTCGACGAACCTCCTTGCCACTGTCCGCCACCATGGCGAATGTTGTTCATCCACCACTCAATTTTCTTCATGAACCGACTCACCTATCCACACCACGCTTTGGATTCGGCTTTGGACTGTCCGGAAACACACCCACAGGGACAAGCAAGCAGCCGGCATACACCCCTGGCCACATACAGCCATCCGCCTTTCAGCAGCTCACCTCACATATCAATCTACCACCTACCTCTCACCGCGTTCAGAAACGTCGCCATGACTCGGAGGATGATGCCGAATCCAGTCGTCATGTTGGAAGGGACGTTGCAATGGACCGAAGTCCGACTCCAGAACGACCGAAGAGAACTGCTCCAAAGCGTGTCAAGGTCACCTCGCAGGATGACGAATTCAAGGATGAGCCATGTTCATCGAGAGCAAATAAAAATCTAGATGCGGATGGCGGCGTCGACGTTGGAGTCTTGTTAGGTATGCTATGTTGTATCCTGGCGTTACAGTTCAGTCCCTCATGACGAGCGATCGGATAGCGAGCCTTCCGCCGCAAGCTCTTTTGCCTCTTCTGAATTCATTGATAAGCATTCAACCTTCACTTAAATCACTCATATTACCCCTCATACCCCGCCCAACGTTGGAAACGGCGATACAGGCGTTGGAGCAATCGGCAAGAAAACTGCGGGACGCCTATCCTTATTCAAACACACCTGCATTCTCCTCGGTTTCTGCGACGAGTTCTCTCGGGTTTGGGTTCGGGTTTACCTCTCAACGATCTGGTTTTGGGTCCCACATGGACGATGACCAAAGGAATAATGGGCCGAACGATGGCAGTGGAATGCGAGAGTCGTACATTCTCTCTCGACTGCGACCTCACATTCATGAATTTGTGTCGGCGTGCATGTCCTATGTCCCGTATTTTTCTTACGTGCCTTGCACGCAGGCGGCCTCGCGACCATCTGATTCGTGGTCACGGGCCCATTCGGGCGTTGTGCAGTCGCAGCCCAAAGACAAATCGCACCCGTCGGAAACGTTTATCTTTCTCTCTGCTCTGACGACGCACATAACCTGTCAGCCTCCACTTACGCAGGCCTCGCTGGCACCGCTTTTACTCCCGCGACTGTCGAAAGAGTGGGAAGCATGGGTGGACCGGCTAGACCAGATGGTGAACCGAGAAGGGCGTATGTTTAGTGGTGAGACGGCGAGGAGTTGGGAGAAGACGCTGGACGAGTTTGCGGAGGCAAGAGGGCCAGAGGGGTGGGGTGTGATGAAGGAGGTGAGGGATCGATGGGTTGGCAAGGTCGGGTGGCTCGTAGGGCGGAATGTGGTGCACCCGATGGTCGAGGAGGCATGAGGCCGGTTTGGTTGACGCTGTGTACGCTACTTGTTGCATCCACATTGCCTGTGGCGATGCACTCGACCTATGCCCTCCCGCTCGTCCCTCGTCGCCTCTGACCTCCATCGCGTGCTCAGCGTCGTCCATCGCCAATACCATCCCGACACTCGTCGCAGCGTCGTCGTCGAGTCAGTCAGCGTCCGGACGAGGCCATCCACCCCCCAGTCTCTTTACCGCAATCTCCTCTCTATCACATCCAGCCCACCGTTTTTCATCCGTGACGCGATCAGCTACTATTTCGATTGCCCCAAAGCGCTGCACTCCACCAAATCCTTCAACCTCCTCATCAGCCTCGCCCTCCGTGATGCTTCCTTCGCGTCCGTCGGCCGCCTCTTCAGTGTCATGCGGGCAGAATCCATCCCGACGAACATGGAAACCCGGAAACTGCATGTCCGCTGGCTGGTTCGGACGGGCAGGTGGAACGACGCCTGGAGATACGTTTCAGAGTTCACAGGGCAACCGAACTTGACGTTCCCTCAACATCCTATCCCCCTTCCTTTGTGGCTCGAACTGTTTGGCTCCCAGAAACGCGGTGCACTGCGACATTGGGTCATCACCGACCAGAAACCCAACGCGAACACCCTTACTTCAGACGCTCTTTCGGGGGCCGGCTATAATGCCCCTCGTTTCGACGCTCGGCCGGGGGTCTCTGAAAAACCGACATCGCTCTTTCGAAAGTGCCTCATGCCTCGTTCATTCCAGAGCCCCTACACCATCGAATGGTCGCTATACCGAGCGCTCTTGCAAGTGTCGCCTCTGCTTGCTTCTGATCAAGTTCAGATCCTTCCCAGAACCATTCTCATCATCACGCAGACAATGTACCAGGTAGGACAGAGAAGCTTGGCACTCTCTACCGCCCTGTCGTACGTGAAATCCCTTCCTCCCCGGCTCAGGAGATGCGACCGGCGCAGAGTCCTCGACCTCGTCAACCTCCATCTTACCATGGTCTCTCGGCACAGAAAGCCGGGTCTGAAACAGCACTTTATCCAGCGCCGCATTCTTCAGAGATTCCTCCATGCTCGTCCAGATTTGGTTCCGTCGTCCACAACCTTGTTCCTACTTCTGCGACCTCTGCGTAACTGCCGTCGCGGCGGTACTCTCGCCATGAAGTGCTTGCATCTCTTTGAGAAGAGGTGGGGCCCACGCGTTCAATCCAGGTTAGTCAGACGGCGTGTCGCAGCTCTTGCGCTCAAAGAAGGACGTCTCGACATTGTCAAGACTATGATAAAGTTGGACTCGCGTTATAGAACCTCCGGTGATACCCCTCCGCGGACCATCTATCCATCAGCACGGAGACCCTGGCGTACATTGTTTAGTCGACGGGGAGCTGAGAACCAGAGATGGCACGTGATAGAGGAAAAGTATCGACGGCGGCTAATGTTAGGGTCCGAATCAACCCCTGAATGTGGCTAGTTGATTCAGATCAGTCGGTCAGGTTCGACCTCCGAGTTGTCGACGATCCTACTCTAGCGCGGTGGGGGCTTGGAAAACCATTCACTCGATCGATGTTCGCATTACCGATAGCTACAGGGGTAGGGAACTACGAGTACATTATAACAAAAGATAGTTTCGATGCTATAGGAATGCCATACAGTAGAATACGGCTGGCGGGAGAGATGCAGGGTTAAGAAGACTGAAGGTTCCTAGGAGTAAATCACAGGTAGCATCTCGAGAAGGTGCTCGGGGGAAGACAGGACGGCCAGTTGCCTGACGAGATCGCTGACTCCCACTCCGCCGCGACTGTGCGGTACAAATCAAGCGCTGCTCGTGCATTCTCAACCTGGGCAAAGGTGGGGTCATTGAGCAACTCTGCGACTACATCGCATGCAACGTAGCGGTTCTTGACTGGACGGATCATGAACAGGACCTACGGGATGTATGTGACCGTCCTGACAGCGACGACACATGAGATGCCACATAAGTGTTTGCAGGCCAATCGCTTGGTTGGGTGAACGCAGAGCGTTTCTGAAGGGTAGGTACAATGCAACGTCGCGCGTGGCAACAGCGGGGTGTGGGATACCGAGTACTGCCGTGTAAATGAGCAATGTCATCGGAATAACAGAAAGCGCGTGCACTCTACCCGAAAGGTCGTGCCATAGGCTGTGTCCGACAATCACTTTACCCTTGATGATTTCCGCAACATGCTGCTGGACCCGGTCAAATAAAGGTATATCGGCTATACCAGTGGACAACAAACATTAACCGGTATTAAGCCAACGGAATACAGGACATTAGACATCGACTCACGAGTCAGTAGATGGCAGGCTTCTATTCCGGTCGTACTGGTTCGATAATCGCTAACCTGCATGGTCGGGGCCACAAGGGTATCTAGCATAACATTACCCCTAAAGTTGACAATAGACACGCGACTTGAGGTGGGACAGGTGAGGTGACCGCGTAGGTGACGGAAGGACGGAGACACATACGCGAGCATCGCGGTGGTCCCACCTGGCCCCACTCCTACATTGCTGCAAGAGAGCGCAATGATCTGGTCATTACTAGGGATGGGGTATTTTGCCTCCATCTCGAAAATCAGCAGGTGGACGTGACTTACTCTACATGCCAGGTAGATATACGTGCGGTGAATACACTCCGGGGAGCTTTGACACCAAGTGGACTCCAGAGGCTTTGTTCGTTCTCAGATAGATGAAGCCGATAAGCTCCAATGATCCTTCGTTCTAAATCTCATGCGGAACACACCATTGGCCTAGACAGGGCGCCGTCCATTGGGGTGGTAGGGCCTTCACGTAACGAGTGCGTGATCGGTCCTGTGACCGCCCGACTCGACCTTTGGAGAGGAACGGCGATGATCTGAACCAAGGTAGAACGTGTCAACGTGATGGCCGCCAATCCACCACTATGCACAAAATTGAGGTCGACAAAAGTCCCTGAAGCTTGATATCACCTGTCGGACCAGCGGGAGAAGGGAGATGTAAACTTACAGAGCCATCTGCAGATCTGGCTCAAAGCCTGTCGAAGTCTCAACAAACCTTTGCCACTGTCACCAACCGAGTCGTGGGGTCTTATAGCTTCCATAATAATCTTGCAGGGAGTAATTGCCTTGAGTCCTCGGTAATATCAAAATACTCCGATGCGCTGGTAGTCTCCTTGAACAGGGAGGCCTCTTCCCTGCGAGGACTATCGAGAGCCCTCCCAAGCTGGAAGGGGAGGATACGGGAGCTCGAATGAACTGCCCGGCCCATGGGCGTAGTCCGCTGGACGGCCGAAGCAAGGAAATCAAGAATCTCCGTCGCTGTAACCATCACGACAAGGATGCTTCTAAGCACAATGAATCTGACTGACGCAAAAAGTCTGGAGGAAGTTCAGCTCAACTTTGGCAGAGCCTTGGAGGTCAATATTCGGAACTTGCCGGCGCCCACCGAGGAGCATCTGCAACCTCTAATTCCCCTGCCTTCGTTGCAGCATCAAAACCTGTCTTGGTCGCACTGCCAGCAATAGCGCGTATATTTTACGGTCGCCAGGGGCGGCATTAATCTGACTTACACTTTTGTGCATTAGAATTCGTCCTTAACGGGTGTTCTCGATAGCATTTTTGATGTGCCCGTGAGGTGCAATTTGGATCTGCTCATTCCGTCCCGCTCGTCCATCCTGTATATCATGCGAAACAGACATGCGCCTACCGGTTCGTGCGTACCAACCGGAACCCTCATGTAGCTGTCAAAAGCCGCTGGCGGTCTACGTCCGGATACGTCCCACAGGGTTGCCTAAAATCACAACCCACCAGAACTTTGCATTTGATTCTCCGAACTGCCCAGCGCAGCAGTCATGTTTGATCTATGCAACTTAAAAATCAGGGACGAGCCAAGCATCTGTTGGATCTTTGGCAGAACCTTTGGCTGCATCATGCTGGATGCACAATTTTAGTTGTGACATTGGATGGAAAGTTGATCCGGGGGGCCCGGTTGAAGGCCACAGGGTTGGGCGCGAGTACTAAGCAGGGTCACGGTCTGAATAAACGTCAGTACTCTTGAACGCCCAGCTAAACGAGGGAGTCGGTACCCACGACATGTGCTACTCTAATAGCAAAACCCCCACTCGGGATCCGTGCCCCGTATCTCGCCAGTGCATCAGTAGGTCCTGGTTAGGACATACATATGGTTTACACGACGAAAGCGGGTAGCGAACGCAATGGAAGAAATTTCATGTTCAATTAGCGGTATGGCGCAATACGATTGTCTGCTCCGA